>KZ807841.1:173282-186399 GCA_000696205.2 Oncopeltus fasciatus
AAAAAAAAAAAAAAAAAAAAAAAAAAAAAAAAAAAAAAAAAAAAAAAAAAAAAAAAAAAAAAAAAAAAATAAATAAATAAATAAATAAATAAATCCACAAGGAAAGGCGTCTCTCTGTTGATGTATTTTGACTGTCAGCTGACTGTAAAAAATCGGATAAATAATAAAAGGCATAATCTAGATAACCAAACGGATTTAGTATAATTAAATTTAATTTGATTAAATGCCTTGGCTGATATCATGGCCACTTTTAAGACAAAAAAAAACATCATAACTAACTCATATGTGTACAGGAGAGCCTGATTTGACTTTAAAATCTTTGGTAACATCATAAAAAAACATTTTATGCGGAAGGGAGTATATGAAGTTTACAATTCAGTGTTGTAGTAGTTTCGAGTATATCTATGTTTTTTTCATAGGACTCAATACCCGTGAGCCAATATGAGCTATTGAACCATACTCCTTGAGCTTTCTCTTCTAGCACTGGCCAAAGTCCAGTTTCAAATGTTAGCAAAAATATGAATTGGACAATTGAGATTCAAATATTCTAACATCTTAGTAGTAATTTTCCGATCATGTCTTCCTAAGTTTGGCCATAGGTTAAAACTGGAAAAATTAGACACGTCTTTCAATCCATGACAAGAATAGCCCTCTTATGAAAGTGTTCCGGAGCTGAAGTTATTCGAAGCGAACGCGATTAAAATAAAAGTACCTTAAAGGAATCATAAAAGCTGTAGGTTTGCCATGGTGACATCTGAAAGCGCTTGCGGGGATCCACTTTCATTATTAGGCAGACTAAAATAGTTAGCTTTAATGTAAAGACTCCTCAACTGAGGATAACTTGAGATTTATTCCTAGAGCACTCTATAGCTATACGAAGAGATCCAGATTTCTTCTGGAGAACAACGGGGAAAACCAATCTGTTAACTCGTTAACCCTTGTTAGTCCATCCTTTAATTTGCAATCTGAAGTTTGTTAGTCCATCCTGTCATTGGAACTGAAGTTTTATTACTGATTTCTTATATCTAACAAATAGGTCGAATATGATACATATTCTATGGTTTATTATATATGTGACTGCATTCATTCTTGAATAATATTTGGTTTCACACAATGTTAGATTTAAATTCAAGTTTTATGATGATCGTCTCAGTCTTATAGCTTTAATCAATTATTAAATTTAATCTTCATCAAGGCTTTGGAATTTGTTATAATTCAATTCAATACAATTATATTATTATTATGAACATTTGGAAAATAGGGTTTTTGAAAATTGTAGTACTATTATGAAACTTGTATTAGTTTAAAAATTCTAAAATATTTGATCGCTTAGACTAATTTCAAAGTAACCGTAGATAAGTTTTTTCTTGTATACTACTAATATACTTCTTTGGCTAAGGCGTCTTTGAAAATCTATTTGCTTTCTGCTTACTAACATAGGAATGCCTGTATTAGACTTTTGTGCTTTTCGAACTGAGGTCTCTTCCCCGTACACATAGAGGATTATTATGCTCTATATGATGTTAGAAATTATATCCTATACAGGAAAACTAAGAAAATTGTGCTCTGATATGAAAAGTATGCAATCAGAAATCATGTGATTTCACTATTTAAGGAAAGCTCTCATCTACCCATCTAGATTTTAAAATCCAGGTTCCTTCCCTGCACACTTTAAGAGAAAAATGCTCATTTGTCAGTTAAGTTTTAAATTTGGATTCTAAATCATAAAAAAAGTCTTCGCTCTATGCTATGTACAGGAGAGGATTGACAACTTTCATTGGAATTTGTATTCTAGGACTTGAAACCGACCTACTACTTAGTGGGGTGAGTGTAGATTTATTTATGTGTTACTCAGGTACACTCCACTACCGCTACTTAGATCTTGTTAAATAATCTTTCGAATCTTTTCTAAGCCCCTACTTCTATGTAAAGTCCCATTTTACAGCTTAACGGATTTAGATTTTTTTTTTTTTGTACTTTAACGCGAAATGCTTTAAACGTTTTCCTAGTGAAATGCCAAAATATGAAGACAGCGTCTACAACAAACACACACAAATTCACGCATTTATATTAAGGATAACATTTTTGGTATCTACTAAGTGGAATGGAGAAAATAACGATTTTATATATATTTTTTTATTTCTGCCATGAAAACAAGCCAAACACAAAGTTAAAGATGATAAGTTGGATGGTCCAACTGTTATATTTATTGTTATGATTGTTTTTTATATTATATATATAATGGTTATTAATAACTAAGTTACCCAATTGGATCTTAGTGGTTTTTTGTATGTGTATAACTTATAAGTTAATTAAGTATAAATATTTTTATGATAAGTATTCTCATGGGAATGTATTTCCCTATAGAATCATTTATAAATTCAAGATCATATATTTATGTGTTACAATTTTAAAATTCATCTAACGACATTTAAAAAAACACAAAACTCGAATTCAAAATATATTAATATACAACACTTAGTGTTGGGTCGCCGGTATAATCCGTGGATCCACGTGGGTCTTTCTTGCTGGACGTGTTGGGGAGGGGGGAGGGGGAGAACTTAGTGAGCCCAATTTTTTGTAAAGATTTGGGCATTTGTTCCTGACCTGTACTTTACGAAAACTACCCAAATCTTAGTTACCCTAATTCCAAAAATTTTGAGCGAAAACGATACCTGAATATTTAGCATTAAATCATTACACACATATGTATATATATTTTTGAGAAAAGGTTATCATAGATTTAAGAATCCCATCTGCAAGTTATCTGATCCTAACTAAAACTAGATATCATTCCATTAACTTATTTCGAATTAATGTTAAGTGAAAATCACATTGAGCTTTTTTAAAAGGTTAATAGAAATCATAACAGCTTAATTTGAATCCATGCAAAAGATTCAGTTCTATTTAATGCTAATTTAAAAGAGGACATCTTTTTAGGCTGTTTTATATTTCAGAGTATATATACTATTTGTTGTTTTGTTGTTTTCTACGTGGGATGGATTCTCTATTGTTTTTCTAAATTTTGTCAGATATATCATAATTATTAATACTAGTACAAACAATGTCTGATTTATCTCATTTTAGTAGACACCGTTAGAATTATATAATTATAATATGTTCATTGTTACGTTGAATTAATAAAACGTTTGTAGAACGTAATAAGTGTTAAATGTAATATTTATACGGCTATGTTCTATTTAATTTAATAAGGCTTGTTATAATAGAAATTTACATAATAACTAAAATTTAGCTATTCTNAAAGAGAAAGAAAACTATTCAGCTCTTTCTGAAAATTTTGACAGTCAGATAGCTCAGCCATTGATATCGGTCCTCGAGTATATTTCTAAAACACCAAGTATAATGATTTCTCCCACCCCATCGATTCACTATATATAGAATTCTATACTCATAAAAATATTACACACTTATAATTATTATATTGTTGAGGTGCTTAAATGCCTTACCTCTATCAGTTCATCAAACCTCAAAACTGCTGAATTTACAGTTACTAATCGATGAGTTCTGGTGGACACCGAAGTGTTGAAGACAGACTATATTGTCAATCAACAAAGCTCTCTCAAGCTCCCTAATAATTAATAAGAATCTTAAAATTATATTTGTCGTGAATATCTATAATATAAAACTACTCTTTCACAAATTTTAAGAGTAGTGAGTGAGGCTCACCCCGAATGTTATCAATATGTAGATTGAGTGTTGCATGACTGGGCGGGTCTGAGGAACACGAACAGGGAGAGCCCACTGAGTTGGCTCCAATCTACTTCTGGGACACACAGACGCTACTTACTAACAATTTCTTTCAAAAGCTCTCAGACAAAAGAGAAAAATATTAACTCAGTACCTAATTTTTTTTGTTGTAATTTTTATCATCGATAAAAAAATGTGGTATTTTAATCCTTGATTTTTACTTCACTATTACTATTATGTCTGGTCGCCGGAACAGGGAATAAGGAACAGAGCAGTTTAAACATCAGTGTTGTTTCAGATTATCTTTAGTCGCATTTATGGATTATAGACTGTTTTTCTACACTATTAAGTTACTTTGAAGAAATCCATCAATATATTATAATAATAATATAATATTTCAGGCAATATCTTGCTCATTTTTTTATTTAATGTCCTATTTATAATGTTAGGTTAAAATCCGTGTTACCTGTTGATTAATTAAAATAAATTTATTGTTAATATTTTTTCTCAATAATGATTTGTTCTATCATAAAAATTGTAAGTCAATACGTTTGCTCACCATCTTTCAAGCAGAAAAAAACCTTCGAACACATGATGGGCAAAAGGGTTTGCAAAAATCAATGAAACTTTAATTAAATCCTTATTTTTAGGGCCAACGGTATCGTATTTAGTTTTAAATTTAATAACATTTGGGCGTAATTAATTCATATCGTAACTGACTATCAGAGTGAGTCCAATAATTTTTTTTTTTTTTTGTCAGAGACTTATTCATTAGGAGGAAATGGAGGCAAATTATGATTTCAGTTCAGATAAGGCCCAATTGATGAATCAAAAGAATTTATTATTTTACTATAGAAGCGATGACTTTGTTAATGGGAATTTAGACATATTTATTTATTTATTTGATAGAAAAATGCACTTTAAAAAAAAGCAGGGGAAAGTCAACACAGTTTTGTTGATTCAGAAAGCTATTATCCACCTTAAAATCAATAGAAGAAATACACAAGTGATAAATCAAAAGAAAAAAAAAATAAACGGAACTTTGATTGTAATTTATTTCTAACATAACAGTTAACTTGTTGGCTAAAAATCGTAAGAATTTAGGATTCTTAATATCGTAAGAATTTAGGATTCCTATCTTTCTGCAGAAGATAGGATCAGGTGATAGTCAGTATAGGGTGAGCTTTTCAACACAATTTCCATTTGAAATGTGAGAATGATTCCCAGCTCCTATTGCTCATAGGTCTATATTGGCTTTCTGAAGATGACCAGCATTAGAATTATTTACAAACTTTAAAAATATATTAAAAAATAATTAATTTGAATAATTATGTTATATNTATGCATATGAATGTATGTGAGACATATATGGTCAAAAACGAAAATCATTGAGGCTCAGCTTAGCGCACATGTGTACATGAGGCGTCTGAAGGTACTTTGGTCCTGTAAAGCCAATAATTAACTTTGTGTTATTTATATATATAAGCCAATTTGTCGTTAATCTCCAAAGAATAGATTCTAGGTAATAAAATATTTTATTACACAATGAAACTTGTACATGATTTTGTAGGATCGATGTACATTTGAAGAAATATTTTTAAGGTTATAAATATTATTTTTTTGTGGTATTTAATCCCACGTAAATTTTAACAATTTTTAGTGCAAGGGAACAGAATAAAAAAATCTAACTGTCCCCGCCAGAACTCGAACCTGGATCTTCAGCTATCCGGGCCGGTGCGTTTTCCATTTACGCTACCGATTCGCTACGATTAACAAAGTATATGTTGTTATGATGAACACCTATTAATACACAAAGATAAATCTTTGTGTATTAATAGGTAATAATAATCTAATGATTACCAAGTCTATAAAGTAAAACTGACGTAAATGATATGTATAAGAGATAATCGGAAGATTATGACATTGCTAAAACTGTATCAATTTCTTTGAGCCAAATTGAAGTTATTGCATATCACGATGCAGAAATTAGTAGGGGTTTTTTAATAACTTTTCGACTTATAAGTCATCATCAGAGCGATAGGGTTGTATGGAGATATCTCCGAGGGAGGTTCACATCTCAGAATCAAATTACGGTACTAAACTACTAAACGATGGCCAATCAATCTCCAACCATATTGTATTTAACGTAGACTTGCCTTTCGACTTTTTTTTTTTTCTTTTGTTTTGTTTTTATCCCTAGTGCGCTTTTTGCCTGCAAAAATGTTTTAACGCGGGAACCCCCCCCCCCCTTATTACGTAACGTCCATGTACTTGATATAAAAAAACACTTATGTAATGGATACAGTGAAATTCCTCTATAATGTACACCCATGTGAAAAAAAAAAAAAAAATTGCAAAATAAAATGCGTTTCTAATAAACTACTATATAGAGACCTAATCACCGAAGGGCAGGATATAAGTCTCTTCGTTTTTTCTATTCTCATGTGTATATATCAAGAAATATACTACTTTTTTTTTTTAATTTGTAGAGATTTCATTGATTTTAGTTTGCTATTAACTTTCTAAGCAATAGAACCCAAAAGGAAGGAATCATTTAAATAAAACGTCGTTTATTTCCAATTATGCTGAGTAATTGTTGTCAGCTTACACATTATAATTATGATTTCTGATTATACAACTGAAATGAGTATGAAATGTAAGCAAGCAGTTTAGGGGTTCTCACAAATACTCCCTTTAATTTATCTCGATTTTAACTTTCAAATCGAGGTGAATTGAGAAAGTGGGTTTTGACGATTCCCTGCTTGTATCGCTATATGGTTCGGTGTTTTAGTTGTACTATTTAAAATTAACAAGAATGTTTTACTAAAACATGTTGATATGTAATATTTATCAGAAGTAATGTTTTAAAATTTCGGAAAATGGCCTTATCGAAATTTAATTAAAAATTACTAGATGATTTTAGTTGGGGTTAGGTCAAGGTAGATCCAAAAAACAAATGTCACGGAAATGACAGGGACAGGACGTCCTCTCTCGTCTTCATGATAGCCCTGAAGATGGCTTACAATGTAAGCCGAAACGTTGGCAAATAATCTTTTAAAAAATTACATTTCTTTTTAAATTTGTATTATTTTTGGATCTACCTTGACCGAACCCCAACTGAAATCATCTAATAATAATATCTACGGTCAAAAAAACTCTCCTTTTTAACTAAAAATATTTAACTAATCATATGTCTGCATGAACTATTCATTTCTCCTATGCAAGCCCTTAGCCTTGGAGAGAGAGGCTGTCTTTATGGAGCCATCTTTTTCTAAAGACCCATTGCACTGGACAAGCCTTAAAAACCCGATAAAAACCTATTTAGAGCGGGGCTCGGACCCCTGGGGAAACTGGGATTAGAGTCACGAACTGGGGTCTTGGCTAACCTGCTGCCAGAATATTCTCTACAACCAGTTAAAGAATGCAATTTTCTGAAGTAGATTCATTTATTTTAAGCCATTAACTTTCTTAAAAGAACGCGAAAATTCGAAGGAAGATGGCTTATTGTTATATAATGAATACCTAGAAACCTATTTGTTTAGAAGTATGAAAATTCTGCAAAAAAGGACTTATTTCGCTTTTATAAAAAATGTTGCTTTAGTGTTTTAAACAGTAATATCTATTCTTATATAGATCCGTTTTTTATTGTTTGTTTTTTTCTGCTATAGTTCAAGCTGATTCATACGAAGCAACGAAAAAATAAGGTTAATAACCACCCAATTTGTTGAACAAATGCATTAAGAACATTGTCCTTGACTTATAGATAACGTAAATATAGGAAACCAAGAAAACATTTGCTCATTCTATTTTGGATGAAAGAGTGCTGATTAATATGACCACGTTAAAAGAATAAACGATAAGTAGCACTAATAGTAAGTAAGGATTTAGCATAAAATAATACTACACTGGACCGGAGAGGTTTGGATACGAAAAGAACATATAGCGTCTACTCTCTGGTGTGCAACCCACAGGAATGACGTGGAAGTGCTAAGTGAGAGACCTTTGTTGATATCAGGACCGGGTGGGAAACTGCTCATGACAGTGCCGCCACACAACATTACCAATGACTAGGTAAATAATCTTAAGGGTTGTTATAACCACCAATGAATATAGAACTATCATACCTTCCGTAATCCGTCTTCATTGGTTTCTGCAAACCATCTTCTGTTGGCGAGTGCAGTTGAATACAGACAGTGACAGAGAACACATGTATTCGGCCACAAGGATGGATCATTTCCGAAAGCGCTCGCCAACAGAAGATGGTTTGCAGAAACCAATGAAGACGGATTACGGAAGGTATGATAGTTACCAATGACTATCGGTCACTGGTATTTGCTTCGGTGTACACTCTTAAAGAGTATAACGCCTTCTAAGGTTTTCCTTGATGGCTATTTCTCTGAATGAAACATTCCTCTGAGAATGATCCCATTCCTTTCTGCTTATATCTTTTAAATGGTTATCAATCTCCATTTCCAACACGACTCAGGTAGATAAACTCTCACACGCACTATAATCCAATGATTATATGTAATATTATTTAAAAAGTTTTAAAAAATGTAAGAAAAAAATCTGAAAGCAATAAATTGAACTATCACAGATTTAACAAGTTTTGAAAAATATATCACAGATAGGAACATAGTAAAATGGCTTTTTATTCTCAACTAATACTGTAATATAATTTTAGACTCAATCACATATTATCTTGATAAAGAAAAGTTGAGCTGAAATGCTATTATTTTTGAATAATACATTTAAGAAAGACAAAAATGGTTTAAGAATGAAAAGTTTAGAGCAAAACATTTCTTTGCCATTTTCAGGGTTATGTATGATACCTGAGCTCGATTTTCACACACACAACTATATATAGGTCTCTTCCCCGTACACATAGAGGATTATTATGCTCTATATGATGTTAGAAATTATATCCTATACAGGAAAACTAAGAAAATTGTGCTCTGATATGAAAAGTATGCAATCAGAAATCATGTGATTTCACTATTTAAGGAAAGCTCTCATCTACCCATCTAGATTTTAAAATCCAGGTTCCTTCCCTGCACACTTTAAGAGAAAAATGCTCATTTGTCAGTTAAGTTTTAAATTTGGATTCTAAATCATAAAAAAAGTCTTCGCTCTATGCTATGTACAGGAGAGGATTGACAACTTTCATTGGAATTTGTATTCTAGGACTTGAAACCGACCTACTACTTAGTGGGGTGAGTGTAGATTTATTTATGTGTTACTCAGGTACACTCCACTACCGCTACTTAGATCTTGTTAAATAATCTTTCGAATCTTTTCTAAGCCCCTACTTCTATGTAAAGTCCCATTTTACAGCTTAACGGATTTAGATTTTTTTTTTNTTGTTAGTAAACTTACTTGTTTGCAATTCGCAATTAAAAACATCGTTTTCCTCTATTTGCAACTCGAAAGCTGGACAAATTGAAACTACTCGCTTGTCACCATGGCGGTGGTGACTAAAGTCACAAAATATATAGCTGAGTCCTCTCCTGTAAGCTAACACTTGTCACTCACCCACCCGTAGTTCAAGTACAGATTTAAAATCTGAATGCGAAGTGAGGAACTACAAAAGAGAAAGAAAACTATTCAGCTCTTTCTGAAAATTTTGACAGTCAGATAGCTCAGCCATTGATATCGGTCCTCGAGTATATTTCTAAAACACCAAGTATAATGATTTCTCCCACCCCATCGATTCACTATATATAGAATTCTATACTCATAAAAATATTACACACATATAGATATCCTAGAAAAATAAAAAATAAAATCAAATAGAAAGATTCGGGAAAAATAAAAAGTATGTAAAGAAGAAGAATGTGCCTTATAGCAAAGTACATGCTTTTGAATTAAATTAGGAGTTAAATGGAAATAAACACTACTCATAAAGTAACATTGGACAAAAGAATACATCTATGTTAAGGAGCTCAATAAAATTTTAAAAATGTGTTTTGGTTAAATCTAAAACTTAGTTGAATAATAGCAGGGCATACATCCCAAGGAATGAAATGCAGAATGGAAGAGATTTGGTAAGAGCAGTCTAAATAAGAGTGTAAGAGAAGTATAGAAGTGAGTGAGAGGTCTAGAAGTGAGTGAGAGATGGGAGACTACTGACCTCAGAGTGTGCAGGCCGTGGACTGAGGACAGATCGTAGTGGCGGCAGACAGCTACCTTTGTCGTCATGACCACCCCAACCACAACACCCCTACATACCCCCACTACTATCAATTATTCCGCAGCTTTTGTCTTCCCGGCAGAACGCAAATATAACTGAGAAAAGTTAATATTGTAAATCGGCTAAATAAGCCCCCACTCTTCTTGGCAATTGTGGCCGACATGAAAGTCGGGAGGAGGGTGGAGGGGGTTTGTCGCGAGCCGTCTCCCCAGCGACCACATCGCTCCACAGTACACAGTCTCTCCTTGCAATAGACTCCTTAGAGACTTAGTAAATCATACATAATATCTGATTACTCTTATCTTATTTTCCATAGGTACTACCTTTCTTCAGGTACACACAGTCAAAACAAATCATTTTGTGGCAATGGTTGTCGAAACTTTTTTCAGCAACTTTAAGAACAATTTGGTCAAACATGAAATGACCCAAAAAAAAAATTATTTTATTGCAACTCATTACTTCAAATTAGAAGAAAACAATTTTCATAAGTAACAAATCTCAACTATCTCTTGCCAAATTTTTTCTTGGTATAATTTTATCAAAAAGGGCAGTATTTATTTTTTTCTTTTTAGTTTTTAAATAGATTTTCACTAAAATTATTCATAAAATTCATTAAAATCCCAACAAATTAGTGTTTTAAAATCTCTGTATAATTGATAATATGTAATTTCTCCTCCAAGCGAGTTGTAAACACATGTCTTAAACTGATGTGGCTACTTTACAGTTTGGCTGAAGAGCAAAATTTCATCAGCAAACGACTGTTGAACTACAGTACACTCTCCGAAGATTACCTGATTTGAGGGGTAATGAGGCCCAGATATGTATTAGAACGGGCGGTGTATCCAACTAATATTATCTACAATTGAAGAAGGAAGTAATGCTTGTAACTTATGGAGAACATAACTACTATTGAAGGGTTGCTTAGGATCGAGCTATGGAGGAGCGGGTCATGCTTGTAGCATATAAAGATCTCATCAGCTACTATCAAAGTCTGGTTCAGATCGTGCTACACAAGAGGGAATACGGTTGCAACTTGTGAAGAACACCTTAAAAAATTAGTCGATTTAAGAAAAGAACAACTTGATAATATAATGAGTAAATTAAATTTAAAAATTCAAATAAATTATTAGTACAGCATTTGTTGAGGTAACGTCGGTCAAGGTTGAACAAAAAAATACAATTAGAAAAAATGTATTTGTTCACGTAGGCTTCTACGGTCCTCAGACATATTAACCAATACTTCGTCCGGGCTCAACCGTGTCTTGGAGTTTTTAGGTGCCAAGCTTTCGCGTGATGGCTTCCTCATTCTCCATTCAGCCCTGAAGAAGCCATCACACGATGTGCGAAAGCTTGGCACCTAAAAACTCCAAGACACGGTTGAACCCGGAAGAAGTATTGGTAAATAAAAATTTATTTTTTATTAACTGCCGACGTTTCGCCTTACAGGACTCAAAGTAAGTGGACCGGATAAGAGTGGTATTGTTGGGCAACAATTTGGAGGGCTTTGTCTATGGGTATGTTAGTGATTTCACAATTTGAATCACCACTCATCCTAAAAAGGTTACATTCTCTGCTCTCTAGACGCCGAACCTCTCTTGACTAACATACCCAGAGACAAATCCCTCCAAATTGTTGCCAAACACTGGGCTAAAATCCAAGACCACACCACTCTTACCTGGTCCACTTACTTCGAGTCACTTTTCCTTTGTCGTACTTCTGGCTATCTACTCCTTCTAGTTCGTCTATTGCATATAATGTAATAGACGGACTAGAGGGAGATAGAATATCTTATAATATTCTTCTCCAAAAACGTTTCGGGACAGATGACACCCCAGTCTTGGATAAAAATATGTTTGGAATGGAGTGATGAATTTTTGGGATCGTTCGTCTAACAGGACGCTAAACGAGTCCAACTTGATAAACACAGTTGATGGGCCAATCCTTTCTAACACTTTGTCAATCGGCGGTTCCATAGGTGCTGATACGTATAGTGCTTAGCAACTACGTAAATATAAATGGGATTTACCGTTTTTCTTCATCCCCACATGTGTCTTTCCTTACGCTTTTAGGAAGATATTATCTACTCCTCTCAATACTCTCGAGGTGTCAAGAATTTTTAGATTTAGATTCTTGACTAAACACGGCACACAAATGTTTACAATAGCCCCAGAGTCAATCTTAAATTTAGTGGATTTCCCACTAATTTCAGTGTTGGTGACAAACTGATTGTTCTTTCCTACGAATGCCCTATAAACTATCCCTAGAGTTGCCTCACTGGAACTGTAGGTCATATTCGTCTTATCAATCTCATTAATTTACTTCTATTTTCAGATAACTTTCCATTACCCCTGCGATAGCACAGCATACTCGTACAAGTAGAGCCCAGAGCTGGGGTAGCGTATAAAAACATACATTTATGGTTTTGGGGATCTGGGTAAGGAGTGCACAGTAGCTTGATGAAGCTACTGGGAGAAAACAGAACTGGGTTGAACGGAATTTAGCAAGCTAGAATATTCTTGAATATCAGACTAGAGCAACTGCTATAGAATGCTGTAGGTAGTCACATGATGCCAAGAAGGCAAAGTTGAATAAGAAAAACTGAGCAAAAGTTGAAGAAAAGAGAAAATGCAGGAATATTTTTTAACTTAAGGCTCTAAAAACATTCTTACATAGTGTGAGACATTAAAAAATACTAAAACTTTGCCTTAATTTCCTTTTAGGATGGGAAAGTAACCTATAGCGGACACAGATGGGGTTAGAAGATGAGCAGAATAATAATGGTCTGAGGAACAATAATGAATCAAGTATCAATGGACTCCAGATAAGAATATATGCTTAAAGAGGTTGTAATTATATAGGGACATTTATAAAGGGTTGCAGACCAGGTAACATTTATCATGAGTGGACTGTTAATATGGTTGGGGTATGAAGAAAGGAGCAAGCTGTAAAGACAGTTATGTACGGTCGATCTGGGGAAGAAAGAAGAATTGTCAAACACTCAGATGGATGGATGATGCCGTAGGCCTGAGACTGCTAGGTGTCACAGTATAGCAGTAGTTCGTGACGAGAGGCTAAGGCTCAGAATTCATGATGGTCATAGAGCCGAGGAGAAAAATAAAGTAATCAATATGTTTTATATTACTGAAAATAACACACGCACTCACATAAACATATTAATAAATTCATATAATAAATTTTCATTATTTATATAATGAATAT
>KZ807841.1:210528-222597 GCA_000696205.2 Oncopeltus fasciatus
CCCCCCCCGCTATTCCAGCCTCAGGAGCAGAATTCCCTGGCATAAGAGCGTACATCATTACGATTCTTCAGGAAGCGGAAGGCTTTTCTTATTTTCATATGGAATCTGATTCAGCCGTCTTTTGAATAATTCGATCTTAGCCTGTTTTTGTGAGGAATCTCAATGACTTCAGACTGGTGTATTACCAACTGAACGAGAGAGTGGAGCCTGTATCAACAGACTGACTGACACAAAAATAATCCCTGGCAGCCCAGATACCAACAGAAAAATCATTCATTAAGGAAACGAATTCGCAGCATCACACTTACTAGTTCAAAGAAGAGATAGCTTCAAAAGTGGTGATTCGACATCTCCACCACACTGCTTTGCCAGACTATATAAAACAGGAGTTAATTTAATGTCCCATTTACTTAGGATTTAGTGTCAGAAATGCCATAAACGTGGTCATGAGTCGACCCCAGAAAGGGGAGATCTCTGCCTCTAAAAACCGCTGCCAATGTTCATTGGGCACCTGGAGCCTATGCTAAACGTTCAAGACATCTACATCTTAATCTCGCTCTGCCACTGTTGAGTAAGAGCCGAGAAATCTCATCCTAGTCAAGACATTGTACAACGCCACTGCGAATAGCCTCCATGGTGTGTCAAATGCGGAGGCGCTTACATCTGTGTCAGCTGCCATACATCCCGAAACATCCCAGTTACTTACGCACTGTGCCAACACACGGGGTGATTATCCCGCCAACTATAGGGGCTGCTAAAGGGGTCCGGAAAGTAGCGCCACCCTCCTTCAGAGTTATTGAGTCAAGACTGTCCTAGCCCGAGTTACACAACCAACTGAGGATCAACCTAGACAATACGAACCACAACCACAACAACAACTACCTTTCAGAAGCGACCCATCTTACTTCGTTCCTTCTTCTCCGAATTCAACTCTCTCATCACACTAGTTTAGTAACCAAAATGATACTACCACACCATTATTTCTCATTCGAAGAATTCCTTTTCTATCCTCCTTTGGAATGCTAAAGGCATTTGGACACATACTTATGAACTCATACAGCTACGATGACAAAACCATGAATGTAGAATTACTGATAGAAAAATGACTAACTAAATGAAATAATCTAAATATTACAGGCTACAACACTTAAAGGAAAGATTACTCTGGAGGACGAGCCCATGGTGGAACTGCACTTCTTATCAAGAAATCCCATACCCATCATATCTTAGTCTCCAGACCTACAGAGTACTCTCAATCAACAAACAGTGTTTATTTCTAAACCCACTTTTCTTATCACACTTTATCCACGCCATGCCATCCAAAATCCCTTCGATCCAAAATAATCGCTAATGCTCCCTATTACGTATCTTATTCCTCCCGTCCTCACGATTTTAATATTCCTTCCGTTCACAACCTCATTTTCTCGAGCTTCACTTCACAGTCTGCTTTGGCAGACTACTCCTACTTCCACTCGAATCCCCCACCATCACCTTCAATGATCTTTCTTCTGATCACAGTCGCGTCCTACTCATCTTGTCAATACAACACATCCCAAAACTGTTTTTAAATCCCTTCTTGAAGACCCTAATGATCTAAGAGTTTCCTTAAAATCCTCCCAATACTTTGAGATCCTTAGATGTAACGACTGCATAAACAGTGGATTCGTCACTTTTCGAACCATCTATGTAAATAAGTATTTTTTTGAGTAAGGGATTTATGATACAATGAAATTTTTCATTATACTTGGAGATAGAAGTAACAGTATCCCTTTATTTTGAGAGCGATAGACCTTTTTTGTCTGTGTAGGAGTCCATGGAGGAATAAGGAAAGAGAATAATTGTCATAACAATTTTTAATGCAAGGGGACAGAATAAAAAATCTAACTGTCCCATCCAGGACACGAACCTGGATCTCCTGCTATCCGGGCCGGTGCATTTTCCATTAATGCTACCGAGACAAGTCTGATAAGTTATTAAATTCCCCGCACTAGTGTCGAGAGTCTAACCTCCGAGGCAGACGAATATATCATCTTATGCTCGGAGGAGCTGACATTGTCAAGCTGTTTAAGTGACTCGTTATTTACTTTTAAATTTTAATTTTATAAATTTTTTTTTTTTTGTGGTATTTGACAATGTCAAAGTCAGCTCCTCCGAGCATAAGACGATATATTCGTCTGCCTCGGAGGTTAGACTTTCAACACTAGTGCGGGGAATTGAATAACTTATCAGACTTGTCTCGGTTGCATAAATGGAAAATGCACCGGCCCGGATAGCTGGAGATCCGGGTTCGAGTCCTGACTGGGACAGTTAGATTTTTTATTCTGTTCTCTTGCACTAAAAATTGTTAAAAATTACGTGGGATTAATACCACAAAAAATATTTATAAAAATAATGGTTATATTTTGAGTTTCTTGTATTGCACTAGATATCGGCAACGATAAAGTTAACGTTGCTGTTGGGTTTTCTAATGACTTTGCGTTTAAAAATATATCTATAAGCTGAGTTTTAAGAGTTTAACACTCTGCACAAAGACAGTACTGAACTAGTATTTATCTTGTAGTGTTCATAAGAGAGCTAACACTAAAAGAAGCAAGAATCTATCTTAACCTTCACTTATTCATACTTGCCTTCACATTTCTCAGACAACATGATGACAAAAAATGTCAACCAACTAAGAATAATGCAAAGGAAAACGGACTACTTGCATTTAGGAACACAATTTTCACCAATTATTTTTCCTACTGAAGATGTTAAAGAATCCCCGAAATATCAGAAAAAGAAACGCGGGAGAAACAGTCTTTGTTTCTAGTTGTTATATTTTATTTTTCTTATAATAAAATAACGAGAGATGTTTGGTATAAAAAAAACTAAATACAAAATAATTATCATAACATTACAATAATTGTGGTTAAGGCTCTCTTATGAAAACTACATTAAGATTCTATTAGACTGTTTCTCCCGCGTTTCTTTTCCTGGTATTTCGCGGATTATTCATCATCTTCAGTAGGGAAAATAATTGGTGAAAATTGTGTTCTTAAATGCAAGTAGTCCGTTTCCCTTTGCATCATTCTTAGTTGGTTAAGATTTTCTGTCTTAGGTAAATAATCTAAAAGGTTATTTCCACCACCAATGAATATAGAACTATCATACCTTCTATTATCCGTCTTCATTGGTTTCTGCAAACCATCTTCTGTTGGCGAGCGCTTTCGGACATTGTCCATCTTCTGGCCAAATACATGCGTTCACTGTCACTGTCTGTATTCAACTCTTGTACAGACAGTGACAGTGAACTCATGTATTCGGCCAGAAGATGGAAAATGTCCGAAAGCCCTCGCCAACAGAAGATGGTTTGCAGAAACCAATGAAGACGGACAATAGAAGGTATGACATTTTTTGTCTTCATGTTGTCTGATAAATGTGCAGGCATGACTGAAGAAGTGTAGGTTAAGATAGGTTTTTGCTTCTTTTAGTGTTAGCATATAGTTATTTACTGCTCGTGCCCCAGTCATATAAAGATTTACATATTGTATTTGAAATCTCTGAAAATAGTCCTCGTTTCTCATAGGACGCAATAGTTTCTAAACTTCTTGCTTTTGAACTTTGTTTGAATTTGTTTCGAACTTTGCACATTTAAATTCTTTTTTTTTTTTTTGTTTTACATGAAATGCAGTGTAGTCATTTGATCAGTGTAATGGTCACCGCACCAATTTCAGCAAAAAAACGGCTGTGCACACTCTGATTCGAGTTGTATTTCTCTACATAATTTGCATGTGCTTTGTAAAGCTTTGGAAAGTGCAGCTGTGGGACCTTATTTCTGGTATTTAAAGCATTTGCGTGGACTTGGAACTTATGGTTGCACCTTCACTTTATAAAAAAGCTGCTTTCACGATCGGGCCTTCAGCTCATATAAATCATATTGTTCGGTCTATTAAATTTTTATAAGAAAGTTCCCGTATTTTCTGAACATTACCAGTTTTGCGTGAAATTCTGCTACTGAAGTGTAATTCAGTTACTCTTTCTTCAGGCCTTCCAAAATGTCACTGTCTATAGAGTTTATAAGATCGCAACAAGATCTTACTTACAGGATGTTACTCATTTTGACTCATATAGAATCATATGCTCTTCGACTTGAATTAGCATATCACCTAGAAGACTTGCCAACAGAATTCGATACGACTGCATTTTATTGTTACACTCCACCAAACGAAAACCAGGTAAAATTTTCTTATTATTTTCTATCTCTCCAAAACTATTTCTCTAAGGAAAAAGAAAGTTTTTTAAGAATGTTTCGTTCTTTTCTAACCGCATGATAGCAAGGAATTTGGGCCATGTATTCTCGACATAAATTCTAATGTTTAAATATTAACCCGTTTTAAACATTTTCAATGTCTCCTTATACGGTGATCTTCCGATGGAAGGCTCAAAAGTAATTAGTTTAAGGCCTGTCAGTTGGATTTGTGTTGTACCTAATGATTTATTTGCGAATAACCTTTTTTGTCTGTTTGGAGGACATTAAACGAGAATCTCAGAGTTAATATTAATCGTAGTAACTACTTTTCTGGATTCCATTACAACGTGGTAAAGTTTAGTGAGGCCCTGTCCTTGGTTCTGTTCACCCTTAGGGTTCCGCTATTCCATAAAAATGTCTACTGGTGGGAATAGCACCTTGAGGCTTGCAGATCTACCTCTCCTCGGAGTGGCCCTCTGCCTCGTTGCTGGTTCCTAACATCTGCTGTCCGCCTATCTCCACCGTGCTCATGCACATCAGAATGCGTAGTCCAGGATGTACCGCAGGGAAGCCAGCTCATATATATTTATGATCATATTTCACACCAAGCTTCATCTACAAATATCCTTCTTAAATCAAAAATAGGATTATATCGTGCAGCTCCTGCTTGACGGACTTTTAGGATTTTCTGCAATTCTTCAGCTTACTAAAATTTTTTTTACCATGACCTTTTTTTTTAATTTCGTATTCTTGTGGCAAATCAAATTTCAAAAAAAGGTAGTTTTGGTCAGCCACATTGTTTCTGGGTTAATCACTCACACGCACTCATACGTGCGCACACACACACGCAAATAGTTAAAAAACCTGATTTTTCGTGAAGTATATTAAGAATACATTTCGTTTACATATTGCAAATCATATTAAACAAATGAGTTTGCAAGATATGTTCTTCAAGTAGTCTATACTGAATCCCAAATCGATTCAATTTTGCAATAATAGATGTTTTATCGATTTAATTACCAAAAGCTTGGTTTTCATTTAACATTACATTAGAATATAACGTCAAATACATTAATGTCAAATTTTTTATGATAATAAGTATACTAGCATCTATCAGAAGGCCTTCGAATGTTGAACTTCGGCACGAAGATATCGAATAGTGTCTGCCTGGATTATTTAATGACTCGTGTGAGCCTTCGCAGAACCGTTCGATATTCGTTTCTCGTTCTTCCCAAGTGAAAAATTCATCAGTCATTGTCAGGCAATGAAGTAGTACATAAAGTCAACTTAAGTAGATGATGAAATTCTCAAATTAATAATCATTTCTAGCAGTTATCAATAGAAAAGCGTTCCAGACATAACTTGAACTACCTTTGAGAACATAAGAGTTCTAGTAATTCTTGGGAAAGAATACCAAGTCCTACTTCAGTCTATGGATCAATTTAAAGGTGCACTCAACGATCCATTTGGTCAAAATTTTCTTAAAACTCTTTGCACATTTGAACTAGCCTTGCTATGTAACAATCGTATCAAAACAAATTAACATTAAAAATAGATTGTATATACTTCTTCAAAAATTAAATTAAATATAACAACACACCTTAAACTCTACTGTATTAAAGTGCTCAGAATAATCATCGGCAGGTGTTGGTGGCTATTTTTTTTTTTTTTTTTTTTTTTTTTTTTTTTTTTTTTTTTTTTTTTTTTTTTTTTTNCGTTATTTGTCCTTTGTTCGTTTTCAAGTTGACATTCTAGATGGTGGACTTGGTTATTGAGGAGTTCCAACTGCCTTGAAAACAATTCATTTTCGGTTTTGAGCCTCCTCAATCTATACAAGTATTTCAAAAATTAATATGTGTTACTCATTTTACTATATCCTATTAATTTACTGGTATTTTAAGTTATATTAATCAAATTTTGTTCTATATATTTTAATAATAGTTTAAAAATACTTTAATAATTAATAATATAAAATATAAACAGTCCAATACTCTGTTTCATCGTAATATTAGGTAAAAATTAAATTGCAAATTGGAAATTAGAAATCAGTTAATGCATGAAATGAACTAATGATTATAATTATTTAGAACTGAAAGAAAATAAGATAATTTTATGTTGAATGATATTTTCCAATAATTCGTTTTAAAAGTGATTATAGATTTGTTAGAAAGAATTTTTTTTTTGCTGGGTTAGCCTCCCTTGCAACCACTAAGGGTCATTGGAGGGAGGGGCTATCTACAGGTTGCCACCCCATTCTAAACACCCATGGCTCAGGACAAGCTTCTACATTATAAATAAAAGATTGACCTGGGCGGGATTTGAACCCGCAGCGTCAGGATTGCGAGACCCGTACGGATCCCCTGAGCTAGCCTGGCGCCCCATCTCAATGGGAGTGCCTTCAAATTTCTATATCTGCAAACTTATAACAGTATCCCCCATGATAGATTTTTGCATTTATGCATATTGGGCACTGGGCATGGCGATTACAGGTGTGAAGCGTAGATGTAAATTAAAATAATATTACCTGTAGAGCGCTCCACTGGTGGAGGAAGAGGGTTTATGAAGATAGTGTGGTGGTGGATGATAAGTGAATTTCTGGGGGCTCAGTAGTCCTTGTTCATTTGTGTGATTTGTATCCCATGTTTGGTACACTTTTGTTGAGTAAAATTTGTGCATCAAATAAAACTTCAAATTCTAGTGCAGTTTTCTATTTTAATCAGTGAAACCTAAAATAATAACTTTAACAGGATATTGGGTTCAGTCCAACGTTAAAAAGTGTTAGATAAATGGCAAATTTTAAAGAAGTGGAAGTGGACAGACTCACTTATGAAGCTTTTCCATTGTGGAAATTTCAAATATCTATTCTCTTGAAAGCTCAAAGATTTTATGAGGTGGTACGTACGTGGACAATATTCAGATAAATACAAAAAGTATTTTGAGAATAAGGGTGCAGTGGCACAAAAAATTGTTATTACCATCAATTGATAAGAGTTCAAAAACCCACATTTAAATTGTACTACAACCAGAAATGTTTCGAAAGCAGTGTTCAATTTTTGAATGAGTCAATGAACATCGAAAATGCAAGGTTTATTTTTAATATTAAATATGATTGCTCTAAAACAGTGTTAGAAAATAATTAATGCTAAATAACAATATAAATGAAGAAATGCTCATCTCAAAATCTTTACGACGTTGCCAGAACAATTTTAATACTTAAGTCCAACTAGGGAATCCTAAACCTGCAGGTTAAAATCCCACCCAGAGCAGGATATTATCTATGAATTAAAGCTTGTCTCGAGGTCATGGATGCTTAGAATGGGGTGACAACCTGTAGATAGCCCCTTCCTCCATGACCCCAAGTGGTTGAAAGAGTGGAAAAAAATAAAAGACTAATAAAGAAAATAACATGTTTTAAATGTAATCAACCACTTTGCAAATAACTGCAAACAAAATTAATCTAAACAGTGTTGAATTTGCAATAAGCTAACCACTTAAAGAACAAGAATTTTTACTTCAGGAATATGGATAAATATTTACCAATACTTCTTCCGGGTTCAACCGTGTCTTGGAGTTTTTGGGTGCCAAGCTTTCGCACATCCTGTGATGGTGGCTCATTCTCCATTCAGCCCTGAAGAAGCCATCACAGGATGTGCGAAAGCTTGGCACTTAAAAACTCCAAGACACGGTTGAACCCGGAAGAAGTATTGGTAAATATGTCTGAGGACCGTGGAAGCCTACGTGAACAATATGGATATAGATAATAATGATTAATAATAAAAACTAGCGATAGCAAAAAGTCTCTTTCTTTGTTGGACTAAGTAATGAATCTAAAGAAAACTATTTTATTATGGATTCAGGGTCTTCAAGCCACATGTCCCATCATAATGATCTATTTGATTGAATAAAACAGACCAATGTATAGGTTACAGTAGCTAAAAAACAAGCATAAATGAGTTAGAAGAATAGAAGCTGAAAGCTGCATTCTGAATAATGTTCTGTATGTACCAGAACTGAAAAAGAAACCTAATGTCAGTTAGTACAATCACATAAAATGATAATAAAGTAAAGTTTACTAAAGGCAAAGTCCTAATTACAAAAAACAACAAATCATTAATTAAGGGTTTCAAAACAGAAAATAATTTATGTAAAATAAATTTAAGTAATAAATTAGACGAAAGCCATTCTGCGGAGAAAGAAAATTCATTACATTGGCACAGAAAATTAGGTCACTTAAGTACTACAGGTTTGTCAACAGCCGAAGTAGAGTACATATCTGCAGCAAAATGTGTGAATGACCTTTTTACATCTTAAAAGTATTTGTGATGAAATCATATGAAATGTGATTACAGAGTTAATCAGAGTGCGATAGCATAAATGAAGAATGGAGTTATGAACAGAAAATCAAAACATCTTGATGTTCTGAGATGATTTTAGTTGGGGCTCGGTCAAGGTAGATCCAAAAAATACAAATTTAAAAAATGTATTTTTTAATAAAGGATTATCTGCCAACGTTTCGGCTTACATTGTAAGCCATCTTCAGGGCTGTAGAAAATGATACCCCAATAATACCCTTCCTTTTTTCCTTTGTCCTTTTTATTGCCCTCCCTTTCAACAGGCCGCTTTCCCTTTGTACCTTCCGCCTCGTACCTTCTTCCCCCACCTTTTTACCTCTCACATTGTGTAAAAGAAAATATTTATACTTCAGTCATGGAAATGTGAACTCAGGGACAGGACGTCCTCTCTCATCTTCATGATAGGTAGGTGTGGCAAATTACTGCTTTAATGTTATTTCAATATTTTTTTGTCAATAAGTTGTTGTTTGCATGTTTTTTTCAAATTGGTTTTTTCAAATTGTTTTTCAAAATTTTTTAAAATTCTCTTACATAGCTTTCTACATTCATACTCTTGATATCACATTATATTATTGCAATTCTCTATTATACTAATTTCAATTATTATTGTATTCTCATGACATTGTATTTCTACAGCCCTGAAGATGGCTTACAATGTAAGCCGAAACGTTGGCAGATAATCCTTTATTAAAAAATACATTTTTTAAATTTGTGTTTTTTGAATCTACCTTGACCGAACCCCAACTAAATTCATCTCAGAATAATATCTACGGTCAAAAAAACTCTCCTTTTGAACATCTTGATGTTTGATTTGATTTTTTTCACGAAAAAATAAAAAAAAACATTCAATTTGGATCTTACAGGGAGCTGTATGTTTCAAATTATTAATGAAGTGTGGGATTAATTTACCACAATTATCATCATGATTTAAAAGAACATTTGTTAAAATAGAGTACTGCCACTGCCCTTCAGGCAAACAAAGACCAGATATATTCACAAAACCTTTATCCAAAGTAAAATTTCTATATTATATTGATAATGTTGCATCTTAAACTAATTATTAATAATTATGTAACTATTTACAATGAGAGGAAGGGTTGAGTCGTGTGATTTCCATCTCATTGTGACTGATAAACCTCTATTTGGTTAAAAATGTTGATATGGGAAAACTTAGTTATTGACTTGTTTTGTGTAATGCATGAGCATAAAATAAAACTTCAAATTTTAGTGCAGTTTTCTTATTCAATCAGTGAAACCTGGTTAATAAAATAATAACTTGATAAGCTGAAAAGCACAGTATATTTCCTCAACAGAGCCATTTTTCCGGTGCTGCATATCTCCTAAAATACACCACAATTTCGAACTTGGTAACTGGATATTACCAGTTACCAAGTTCGAGATATTAATATTAATATTGCGTATAAATAGTCGCTTGTAGAAAAACAAAAAAAAAAATAAGGTGAGTTTGTACAATTTAAACTACTGAAAAACATGGAGCCGCTGTTAATTCAGTAATCATAAATTCAGTCCATAAATTCTCAGCAATCATATAATTGGTCAAATTTACTATTCAAAATAAAGTTTTTTTTTTTTTTGTTTTTGGTTTTTTTTATACTAATTTCATGTATATATTTCTTGATATTGAAATGATTTTTATTAATTGATAGGAAATTTCCACAGCATTATATGCATGATTATATATTACATATATACTTCAAAGTAATAAGAGAAACCAAAAATATGTAATTTATTTTAAATTTAGTGATGCAATAATTACTTAGGGCTTAGCAACCCCTAAAACGTGAATAGAAACATTGTAAAAGTATTAGTAGATGTTTTTAGTTGAAGTTCGGACAAGGTTGATCCAAAAAATCCAATTTAAAAAAAAAGTGCTTTTTTTAAAATTATCTGCCGATGTTTCGGCTTACATTGTAAGCCATCATCAGGGCTATCATGATTGTGAGAGGAAACGTCGTGCCACCTGGATCAAATGTTCATGACTGAAAAAACATTGTAAATGTATTTGTATTTGAACTGAGAAAATTACCTGTATACTACTTTGGATAAAAACTTTTTGTATCTACGTGGATAAATAAATATCCTACGGGTCAAAACATATAAAGCCTAGAATATGAAGATGTGGTGGCGGCTTTACGGACCCAAAATGACAAAACTAAATCATCTTTACGTGGAAGTGTTTATTTATGATGATTAGGGATTAGTATAGCCCCCAAATTTCACTCCCACCACCTCTCTCCAGGGTAAGGACAAAGGAAAAAGAAATGCTAAATGGAATGAAAAGACCTTTAAGTGTACAGGAGACATATGATGCAGAAGCCTTAACCTGAACAAAGGCTGATCACAGTCAAATTTTGAATGAAAAATCTAGTAAAGACTAATCGATGCATAATTTACAAAGTAGAATTTTTTTTTTTTTTTTTTTTATTGAGTTTGGGGAATGCATTTACGCAGAACCGCTAATTAGCCAATGTATTGGTTGGTACTGTGGGGCTCCTGCGAGCAGACTACCCACTAAACCCCAGTCCTCTAGGCTAGCCCGAAGGACATTGCCCGTAGTCCTGATAATGATTTCTCCTCGAAACACAAAGTAGAATTCGCAAAGTTATTCGTCTGTATCGTAAAATGCGATCAAATGTGACGGGAATAAAAATATCGCACATTGACAGTTTTTACACTTGCCCCATGACTTCAGCATCCAGCTAAATTATAAGTGGCATTTATTAAAATTTTTCTGAAGTCCAGATATTCTCTCTAAGTAGGAAAAGTTTCAAAATAATGATGACATGTCTTTACAATTTCAAAGATAGCATCTTCTCTTAGGACGAGTAGAGTGCCCCTTCATAGAATTTGCATTGCACTTAATATCATATAAGATGCATTCAAGAAACGAAATGATAGAAGAGTTTTGCCAAATGATAGATCTTCCCGATATGATATTAGAAACAGGGGAATATATAGAAGATTAACAGGTAGAGTAGATACAATTAAAAACGGCAAAAAAAATGTAAATTGGGGTTATATGGAAGAGGGTCTGACTAATCTATTTAACATATCAACATTAGATTCAATTTTACATGCAAATCTGAATAAACCAGTTGACAGGCGCATTTTGAAACGTAAAACATCAAATCAAACGTCTCAAAAGACGGGGGTGTGGCTTAGTTTTCAGATCGATATCATTAGTTTTTATTCTAGAATAATAAACTAACAGTGACGCATTTACAGCCGTACAGGCATGCAAAAACCCTAATGGAGGCATTCATCTGCGATAGTTGTTCATGAATAACAGTATCGAGTTATTGTCGAGTAAGTATCAAGTCAATTATAAGTTCCCATCAATAGGGGCGCCGGGATAGCTCAGGGGATCCGTACGGGTCTCGCAATCCTGACGCCGCGGGTTCAAATCCCGCCCAGGTCAATCTTTTATTTATAATATAGAAGCTTGTCCTGAGCCATGGGTGTTTAAAA
>KZ807841.1:275024-286673 GCA_000696205.2 Oncopeltus fasciatus
ATATGTATAATAAAATTCATACAAGAAGGGCTTCAAATTAATTTTCAGAAATTTCTAACCTCTTAGCTGATTGCTGAGGAAGAGCAGATTATAGTGAATGAAAAAAATAAAAATAAAATTACAGTTGAATGATTGGGCTATATCATGTTGGCATTATGAAATTAATTAACAAAACAGGCATCATCATTTCTCCTGATTGTTTGATTCTTGATTTAACTTGTTCGGAAATTGGGGTTAAATTTATTATACTGACATTCGAAAGACTTTTAGGTTTGTTTTTGGTTACATCATCAATTCCAGAATTGAAAGCGTCTTTAGAATCCAGATTTGTCACAGTAATAACTTTCAAGATAAATAGATTCAATCTTCTTAAAGGCTGTGCTTCAAGGGGTCGTGGCTATAGGATTGTATTGGTGATGGGTTATATAGTAGCCCAATTGTGTGGCTGTTTGCCAGTTCAGTGACTTTTATGAGTAACCAAAGTGTAGTGTTATGGGATATTTATGTCCTAATAACACGTGATCCATTCCATTGCATCTTGCAATGACCAATATTAGGGAATTCAATTTTATTTACCTAATCTTAGCGTAATTTACTTCCTGTTAATTCATTATTCCTCATTTGTCATATCATTTATCTGATATTTGCTTAGCAATCACTTTTTATCAAACATAGCTATTTGCAACTGAATCAAAATTAATTAATTTTGAAGGATTATTCCTTAGGATAATGTGCATTACATTTATTTAATAAATTTTAAATTTTCCTAATTTTTTTTACAACTTTTTTGTTCTATATTATAACTTTAGCATTCTCATTTTGTTTGTAACTTTTATATGTAACTGTTTCAGAAAAATGGAGCACAGGGGAATACTGAAACACCAGCCAATTAGTTTTATGAAATATGTTCTATATGTCATGCCCTGCTTCAGTAAAGCAAGGAAAACAGTTTGGTTTAGTTTCAAGACCTTTTATGATTTTATTTTTCATAAATTAGTCATTATATGACTGTTTCTCTTTTCTCATTCACTGTCTCATTGGATTTATAGTACTTCCAACAACTTCATCTAGTGATAAAAATTATTATTTATTTTTTAGTTTATGCCATTTTTTAAGCTTTAATCAATTTCAAAAAAAAATTAATCAATTTTTAAAATGCAAGTACAATATTGATTTTTTTTCTAACCCAATAATAGAAAAATATATATGAACTTGTTATATATTGTGCTTAAAACATTATTTATATATGATTCAAGTGTAAAAATCTTGTATGAAAGTGACTATGTTAAATTTACATCTAGTACAATTTTGTATTTAATATAAATTCTTTATTAGTCAGCCAGTTTCCTAGATATATTTTTTATAATATATCTTAGGAACCCCGCAGTGTCATAGACATCACANTCCTAATAAGTTTATTTTTATAAGAAAAAATATTTTAAATAAAGGAAATCAATGTTCTGACTATAAATATCTTCTTTTTCTTTTATTTCCCTATTTTTATGAAGGTTTTTTTTTTTTTTCATTTTCATTTTCAGTTGGTAAATTTAAATGTAATAAGAATTGAGTGCTATAAAATCATTACATATCAATGGTTTTATTATTCCATAGAAATTGCTACATTCAGCTCATGCCTATAAAAATAAGCTCACTCAGTTCACTAATTATGGAAAAGCCAGGCAACCTGAAATAATAGGCCAAATATTTTCAAGATATTCATAATCAGGGAGAACCGGAGAATTTGTTGAATGATTATGCTGGAACCAAAGTTATGGGTGGTGATCTTGATAGCCTGATGAAATATAAACCATTCTCCATTCAGCCCTGAAGAAGCCATCACACAATGTTCAAAAGCTTGGCACCTAAAAACTCTAAGACACGGTTGAACCCGGAAGAATTATTGGTAAAAATATAAACTGTGAGGCTCTTATGAAATTTAAGAATAATAAGTTCAAATGGAGAGTTTTCGACTGTAGAGGTTATTAGTAGAGAATTTGTTGGGGTTCGGTCAAAGTTGATTTTTAAAAAAATTTAATTTAAAGGAATGTTTTTTTTATTTTATTATCAGCAACATTTCAGCTTATATTTAAAGCCATCTTCAGGGCTACCATGAAGGCGAGAGGGGATGTGTTGTCACCTGGATCAAATGTTCACGACTTCATTTGAGTCATGAATTAGGCTTAATATCATAAAATAGATCCAGAGAGTAGCGGTGTAGCCCGAGATCAGTACACACCTGTATATAGCGCTCCGTCTTTCCAAAAATAATATATGAGTTGTAGGAAGAACTGAGATTTCAAACTCTACATACATTTTCAGTTAAGTGTCAGTGACATGTGAGTGCAATTTCAGCTCAAAGTGTCACGTGGATCACCTCAAAACAGTGAGTAAATTGAACGATTTTTGTAGTTGTTAAGGAGCACAGGTGACAACAGGAGGAGCTGACGTTTAGCTATTTATCGACTCACTTTATTTACTTTTTTAAATTTTCATTTTTAAATATTAATTTAGTTGTGGTTTATTATCCCACATTTATTATTTTAAACAATTTATGAGAGGGAATAGAATAAAAAATCTATCTGTCCCAGCCAGGACTCGAACCTGGATCTCCTGCTTTGCGGGTCGGTATGCTTCCATTACACCACCGGGACAAGCTAGATAACCCATTAAATTCCCAACACACTAGCAAGAGCATAACCTATGAGAAAGACTAATACATCGTCTTATGCCATTAGCATTCAAACACTTACAAACAAACTCAAACTAACCCTATAAGACAAATCGTCGTACACTTACTTACTGAAACACGACTAATGAAAAATAAAAAACTCAACATACCAGGCTATACAACTTACGGAACTGATCACCCAGACAGACATGGTGGAACTGCACTCCTCATTCGCACTTCCCATACTCATAATTTAATACCTTCCACTCCTATAGGCTCGCTCCAATCCACTTCAGTGTCTATCAATACTTCCACTTCCCCAATTACCTTTTCTGCAGTATATTGCCCTCCTAACAAATCTATCACCTCAGGCCAATTCTAAGAGCATTTTTAATCCTTAGGTTCTCGTTTCCTCTCTGGCGGAGATTATAATGCGAAACATCTGCAGTGGGGCACAAATCGACCAACTCCTGTGGCCTTGCTCTGTATAATGCTATCTCCTCCCACAATCTTTTCACTCTAATTCCGTCCTCCCCCGCCTATGTTAACCGTCTTCCTGATATCCTAGATTTTTTCATGTGTATAAATCTTATTACCTACCATCACTGTAAAAACATTAAATGAATTTTCCTTTGACCACAACCCTGTCCTCCTTACACTGTCTCTCACACATATCCCTAGACAATTGCCACCAACCTTAATAAGTGGTCCCTTGACTGGCCACTTTTTAGAACTCTCCTAGAAGAGTCACTTGACCTCGGAATCTCTTTAAAAACCTCTGAAAAGCTAGATGATGGTGTCCAGTTCTTTAATATAAAGATTCAGCAATGTCTTTGGAAGGCTAACTTAAAACCCACCAGCACCCGTTACACTGTAAATTCAGCTGAACCCCTCCCTGATTACATTAAAAGCCTCGTACAAGCTAAGTGTCAAGCTCGAGCCCTGTTCCAGAGGTACAGGCATCCCTCAGATCGTAGGGAGTTCAACCAGCTATCTCATCTCGTGAAGCAAAAACTAGGTGCTTTATGAAATAAGGCATTTAATGCCTACCTGTCTAGCCTCTTAAAAGGAGACAAATCCCTCTGGACTGCTACTCACAGGATTCTGAAGTATCATTAACCTTCTGCCCCCTTACGTCGAGAAGATGGTTCCTGGGCCTCTTCCGACAAAGACAAGGCCCAAATGTTTGCCCAGCATCTAAAGCAAACATTCACTCCTCATCCAGATTCCGATAACTTGTCCAATAACGTGGAGGTTGAGGAGTCACTGGATATACCACATATATAATGGATATACCATTACCAATGTCCTTACCGAGTAAGGCAGTGACACATTCTGAGGTCAAATACAATCTGCCTAAGCGCAAAGCACCTGGCAGATGGGCCTTATCACTTGGCTAATACTTCGAAATCTACCCCAAAAAGCAATTGTTTTCCTCACTTACCTCTATAATTGTGTCCTTTGAACCACCCATTTTCCACTTCTCTGGAAATTTTCTAAATTAATCCTATTTCCCAAACCTGGTAAACCTTCTTCTAACACATTATCCTATCGACCAATTAGCCTTCTTCCTTTACTTTCCAAGGTATTTGAGAAAGTTCTTTTAAAAAGAATAATACCTATAATAACTTCTTTAAATATTCTTAATAATCATCAGTTCAGCTTCCGATCCCATCATTCTACTGTCCAGCTGGTGTTTCGCATTGTAGACTTTATTTCCTCTTCCCTCAAGTGAAAATAATTTTGTCCTGGTGCATTCTTAGATGTCACTCAAGCATTTGACCGAGTATGGCATACTGGTCTATTATATAAACTGAAGTCCATATTTCCAAGTACCATCTACCTAATCCTCAAATCTTATCTTTCTAACCATTTCTTTAGGGTCCGGCAAGGATCAGATTACTCTGAACACTACCCTGTGAAAGCGGGTGTTCCACTGGGCAGTGTGCTTGGACCCATCCTTTTTATCCTTTATACTGCAGACATCCCTAATCATCCTAATACTCATTTAGCCCTCTTTGCAGATGACAAAGCGATCCTTTTCTCCAAAACCACTTCTAACATTTTACAAAACCACCTTGATGCTATTCAGCAGTGGTGCAGTAAATGGAGAATTAAAATAAATGAGTCCAAATGCGTACAAGTAAATTTCAAATTAAGAAAAGATTCTCCTGATAATGTTACATACAATAACATTCCTATACCTCTCTCTGATTCAGTCCGTTACTTTTGGTTCCACCTTGACTCACGACTCAACTGGAATGAACATACTACAATCAAACGACAAGAACTCAACAGATGCCACGGACTCTTAAACAGCCTTATAAATAGGCGCTCACAGCTCACATTAGAAAATAAACTGACCATCTACAAGACCATAATACGACCAATCTGGACCTATTTCGAATATCCAACGAATACAATCCTTTCAGTCCAAAATTCTCAGAATAATTGCTAACGCTCCATATTATGTGTCCAACTCTACCCTTCATCACGACTTTAATATTCCTTTTGTCCAAGACCTTATCTCCACCCGCTTCAAGCTCTTAAAAAGTAAACTCCAATTTCATCCCGACCCATATGCCCAATCCCTGTCGTCGGACTCCAATCCTCCCCGGTGACTAAAACGTAGATGGCCTCGCGACCTCCTGGGCCTTAATGCCTAAACTTATTGGGAGTGGGGTCGATGGGCCCCTTCTCCCTGCACAGATGATGACCATTTATTTGTTTTATTTTTTTTTTAACAATTAAGGATTATAAATTACGATTAATTGTTTTGNTTATATTTATATATTTATATTTTTTTTTAAATTTATTTATTGTATCCGTCATCAAATTACAAGATGTTAAGTAACAGAATGTAGTAAAAAAAAGATGCACTGATACTCGTGCAATTCTTTCAGGATCCATTTCATATGTAGCCTAGAGTGTCTGACGGATCCTTTTAATTAATGGATCTCTTTACTGCCATTTGCCTACAAGGTTTTTCTTCTGATTTCTTCTAATGATTGCTTCTTTATGTTAAAAAGGAAAGGAGACGGTAGAAGTGTGGGTTCAGAAGAGGAAAGTCAACAACAGACCAGATTTTTACCTGGCATCTAATGCTGGAGAAAACAGTTGTTCCGTATCAGACCACATCAATTTTTTGTTGATATATTAAAGAGTACATGATTCTGTAATCTGACAACATGTTTAAAAAAATATGTGCAAAATGAACATCTCTGAAACTGGTGAGGCTGACAGTGAAAGGAAACCAATGTTTCTTGTGAATGACAGGGGAACTATCTAAAGGGTTAACTACTATAGGGGTACGTCAGGGTGGTGGATTGGCCTACAATTTATTTGATCTGGTTTTGACAAATTCATAAGGAATGTGGGAATCCAAGTTAATGGTTCCTTGGTTAATAATTTTGTACAGCCCCATAGCTAAATTTACATGTGTGGAAACACTTTTTCTGCAGTGAAGGCTTTTCCATCAGACATTATCATAGAGGATGTTGGTGGGGCAGCAAAGAATCAAAATGTTATATGTTTATATATCACTAATATGGGGGTTTATATATCACTAGATATATAAACTCTATAAATATAGAGTTTATATATCACTAGTAAACCAATCCACTAATATGGGGGCATACCATTTAAAAGCATATTGTAGCTGCCAACCTTTGCTACTTTACTCTCCATAAAAGTCTCAAAAGTGGCTTATTGTCAGTTTCAGCAAAAGTGTAGAATATGACAATCGTCATGCTTCTTCTCACTTATGGGTCAGAAGTGTGGGCTTTCACTTGAGCACTGGAGATGACTTTGGAAAACATTTTTTTTAAAAATCCAATGATTTTCAGGATCACATTTGAAAATGAAGAAAAGAAACTAAAAACAAATGCTGAGACAAGATATTTAAAAAAGCCTTAGATGCCCAAGTTATTAAATTTGGGAGGCTACTGTAAACTGATGGAGATAAAAGAAATCTTAGTTATAATCTTAAGAGAGTGACTCAATGGAGCCTATCGAGTTGGTCTAGATAAAGATTGGAATATTGAGTTGATCAGCATCAAGCATCAGCATGCTCTGGTCTTTCTTGATGCCTGAAATCAGAAGATAGCTGCAGATGATAGATATAACTGACAATTGATGCTAGAGCAGGCTAAAACTCAATTTGTGGGTCTCAGCACCACAAAATAATGGTTTTATATGTTTGTCCCTCGTTAACACTATAATTTCTCAGGTCTAGAAATGGACATCTAATTCATTTCTGCAGTTCAAAGAGGGTTTGGTGTCTAGCTACAAAGTGATTCAGTATTAAAGAGAAAGAGAGAGTAAGGAAAAACTTCTCTCTAGATTCTGCCCTGGGACTAAGGATATGTCCTGTGCCAAGCTGAACTTTTCTCTCCTTCCTGGAGGGCAGATTGGACAAATTTTGTCTCAACTCTTACATATGGGTGAAGAAGAAATGACTCACGTCAGAAATGACACCTTTGCGACTAGAGGGTTGTGTAAATTTATTTGTTATAATAAATTGTTAACAAGCACAACATGTACCCTGGTATAAATATTTAAACTGTCTCCAACAAGAAACTGATAAGAGGAGTAAAGAGCAGTAATCATTCAGAGAGATTACTTGAGCAATTTGCCAAACAAAAGTTTATTAATAAATAGCTAGCAATTTTAGCTCCTCCGAGTACATGATGATATATTCATCATAATGACTCGTAGTGATGTGCGGGGAACCTGAAATTATCCTCATCTCCCTCGGTGGTGTAGTTGGTAGCCCACCCGCCATGCAAATGGGAGACCCGGGTTCGATTCCCAGTTGAGGTAGTGAGATTTTTTTCTGGCTCCCTGTAATCATCAAGTTTCATTGATCATATTCCTTACAACCAATGCATTGCTTTAATGCCTTAAAATACATGTTATACATGTGGTATACTAATTCTAAGAGAATTATCTTCTGCTCTATTCAGCTTGTTTAGAAGTAACTTATGTTTATATAATGATAACCCATTCTATTGTCCAAATTTCCTTCTATTGTCCTTAATAAAATGAAATCCGGGTAATTTTTTTTTTTTTGTGGTATTTAATCCCACGTAAATTTTAACAATTTTTAGGGCAAGGGAACAGAATAAAAAATCTAACTTTAAAAAAAATCGTATTCTGTTCCCTTGCACTAAAAAATTGTTGAAATCCAGGTACTTTACTTAAATTCAGGCGTTTTGTCTTAAGAAAATTTTTTATGAGGTTCCATAAAAGAATAATTAAGGAGAACCATAATCTTTAAAATCAATTGTAATGTATACTATGATTTTTGAAATAAATATTCTATTTAGTTATTTAGAAGCAACTAAAGAAACTCTCAAGTATGAAAATGAGCTTAGTGTAATGAGCTGTTATAATTAGATTTCTTAGTGGAACTGAACCAGGGGAGAAAGTCATTAATCATTACAGGCATGCATGAGCCTTTTTTCCTAGCCAAGTTCACCAGGCTTTAGCCAATCTCATAAGTGCCAAGACCACCAGAGTTTTCTGCCTGTATGAACATGGTAGAGCAACCTATACTGACACACATCTTAATGGTTTATACTATTAATGAATTGCAGAGAAAGGGCTTTGTAAAACTATACCTATCTAGCTTTATAGTTTTCGAACTTTATACTGTTTTTAAGTTCATATATTTATTATTATTATTTAATGATAATAGCACGTGGAAAGAAGGTGACCAATGACACCACTTAAATTAAGTTAAAATAATTTATTTATAGACTACTTGTATATTACTATTAGGCATTTTTTAGGAATAAAATAAAATAATCTAGATGCAACAATGAAACAAATGGTGTATTGCTATTCTGCCTTACTCTCTCTGCCTAACATTTATCAAGGTGCAAAGATAGAAAAGAGGTAAACTCATTTGCATTCACTTTTAATGATAAATAATATTTACACTGAGCAAAAGTATTCATATGGTCAAGAAGAAGAAAATACTTAAAATAATAAATAATACTGTATATTTTCTTCTTTAAAAGAAACTTTTTGATTTTTTTTATAACTTATACATCTACATTTAAATAGAACTTACAATAATTCAATATCACAATTTGATTTATTAAAACATTTATAGCTATTTACAATACAAAAAATATATATTTCATATGCGACAATATTTACATGAGATCGACTAAGCTCTAATATCATTTGGTAATATAAAACAGTATAACAGATTGAGAGTTTACAAGGAATGTACATTATACAAAATAGTTCATACATTTCCAGGACTGGAACACAGATGAATAATATTGTCTTAATAGCCAGCAAATGAGATCAAACCTAAAGCATTTTTCATTGATATTTACTAAAAAAAGAAAGAAATTCTAAGCTGTTTGTTTTAGAGATCAATATAATAAAAGAATGATTTCCCTATGAAATAAAATTCATTTTTAAAAGTGTATACCTATTAACAAATTTTAATTCTGAAAACATAAAATATCGACTTTCATAATTAGTTAATGAAAAATGTTTAAGATTGTAAGAAAAATATAATGCTAGGATATAAAATATGAAAATAGAGAATACGACACAGAAGTATTATTAGCAACATCTATAAATAAAATGTGTAAACCATTAGGCTATAACTAGATAATCTAATCTAATATACCAATTCCATTCCATTACATAGTTTGAGAAAAACATATTGGTTGGTTATGTTGAATTGTTACAATAATTTATAAGAAATACAAGAATTTATAATTTGTCTAAACTCTATGAATATTGCAGATGAACACTATAAGTTTGCAAAATAATAAATCTAAGCTTTAATTTTAAGTATAGGTAAAATGAGCTTTAACTTTTTTTTATGTATAAATTAAAAAAAAATATATATATATATACACTGCCGGACAAAATTAAAGGATCACTTCAATATTTTGAAATTACTGAACTGTATAGGGTGTTTTTTAAAATATTCTTTTTTCTTTGGAAGTCACACTTTATTATAAGGGTAATAAAAAATTATTTTCTAGAAATTTTTAATAGGAANCAAAAGGATTAAGGAGATTTATAAAATAGAAAGTTTTTTTTAAATATAATTAAATTTATTTAACCTAGTTAGAAAAATCTTTACCCAAAAGGAACATTCATTTGTCAATCCCAAATAGATTGTGGAAAAAATAAAGATCTTATCTTATATTTTGACATGAAAATCATGATTTTCTTTACTAGTCCACTATAACAAGATTGTCTCACTTGTACAGATCTTATTTTTTTGGATGTGTGGATTAACAAGACTTGCCCCGAACATTAATAAATTTATTAAATAAACAAACCAAATATTTAAAAAAATAAATAACTATTTCAGATAGGTACATGACAAAAGTATAGCAATTGGTCTGAACTTCACTTTAGAATAATAATTTCAAGTATCTATTTACTGAGTGGTGAATTTGCTGAATTGGGACCACAAACATATAAGAAAAACAAAGTGTTCATGAATTTCTAAAATGTGTGTTTCATTCCAATGCCAATAAAATAATAAAAATATTACACTTTAAAAAAAAATTGATTGGTCAGTGGTTGACAGTGAACCAAAATAAACTTCTTCTGGCTGGCCCAGGTCAATCTGCAAAAAAAAAAAAAATAAATAAATAAAAAAGATTATGATATACTTGTACTTTAAAAAAAAAATTAATAAAACTTAAGAACTAAGCAAATCCTGTAAATCAGCAAACCATTTATCTATCCATTGGTTTTAACTAATAAAAAGAAAATGTGATAGCCTTCCTTACAATTCAGTTAAATAGTTTTAATACTCACATTATAAGTGAAAAGCACACACCGTACAAACAATAGAAGATATTTGAAAAATGATATAAAAATCTTTAATTCATAATTTCAAATGGAGAGTTTTTGACCGTAGAGATTATTGGCCGAGAATTTTGGTTGGAGTTTGGTCAAGGTTGATCCAAAAATATAATTTTTAAAACAGTGTATTTTTTGGATCGACCTTGACTGAAACCAACCAAAATTCTCTACTTTTAATTTATAACACACTAGGGATATGTGTAAATGTATAAACAGAAAAGAAATATTTGGTAAATTAACTTCTCACAGCCCCAGGAATACAGGGTAGTTAAAAAAAACAGGTAACAACAATAAATATAACATAAACATTCATCTATTCAACAAATAGATGATTTATTTAAAGAAGTTTGTTGGGGCAAATCAGCTTTCTACATTATTTTTTATTATCTGAAGATCATGATTCATGCATTTTCTTATTAGGAACATAATTCTACCAATTTTAAGCTTGTATAATTAGACTACTTATAAGACTTTTTTTACTTACTACATTTAGTTATTTACACACAGTTTTAATTTTATTTTTATCAATAGAAATATTAATGTGTCATGTATACAGTGATATATTATTATCATAAACAATTTTAAGGGATTCAATGAATCTTTAGCTTTGTACACTTTATAGAACTTACTTCGAAAATTATTGGCTGAATTTGACAAATATTTCTACAATAAATTGTAGGATGAAAATTATTGATTATCAAATTTTCCATTTATTGTTCATACTTTCATACTATTTTACATCATGAGTCAAATATTGAAAATGCATTAAAATATTTAATTTTTTTTCTTCAACAAGTCTAAATGTTTAACTCAAGTCTCATGATTTCAAAACTGTTATGCCATTCTACTGACAATAAAACCAAAACTGCTTATAAAAGACTTACACAGGCTTATGATGTTTTGTTCTATTTGTATAATTCCCTGAGTTTAGATGGTAGGTTTGTGATCAACAAATGGAAAATACTATAAACATTATGTCAGCAGTGCTTCCAATAAAAATTATAAAGAAAATGCTAATCCTCAATGATGAATTTTGTGCAGTTTCAAGATTTTCCCAAGACGCTGCTTTGGAGTTGCTAGCCCTTTCTTTGGTTTTGTAGCTAAAAAATAAATAATAAAAAACAAAA
>KZ807841.1:298568-321597 GCA_000696205.2 Oncopeltus fasciatus
CAGGGATAAATATATATAAAACATAAGACACCCATTATGGTAATAACCATATAAGAAAAACGAAAATAAGATACATTTTTTTATTACAAGTCAGTTTTATTTCTTCAGCTTCTAAGACCAAATCCCTGACTAACCTCTCCTCATTAAGCTTGACGGTCAACAAGTTACCTCCAAAATAGAAATATTTATGATTCATTGGTTATTTTTTTTTTTAATTTTAAAAACAAAAAACACAAAATACAGCATAGTAGACAGATAATAAATTGGTAAAATATGCAAAGTGATAACAAAAAAACAACTTTACACCAGTGATAGCATAGCTTATTCACAGATATTCATTATTATACAAATACCCTGAGTAGTTATGTAATTTACTCATTGTATTTGTTGACTCCCAAAGAACTAGATGACGCCTTGCACTCCTTCACGTCTGCTATACAGCAGCCAGTTTGGGAGGCGTCATCAAGCCCTCCCACCAAAATTCCTAAGCCACCAAACCCACTCCTTCAATCAATTCTAAATCTCCTATCTGAAAAACGTCGAGCCCAACCTTACGGCAGAAATACTGGCATCCCTCGCCTATTTTTTAATAAACTATCCCACCTAGTCAAAAAGGAATTATTTCTCCATAGAAATAAAACCTTTAATTCCTATCTTTTCTTACTCACAACATCCGATAAATCCCTCTGGATTGCCACCAGAAAAATCCTTAAACACCATAATGATATTAGTTGAGATATGTAATCCAATGTTAAATTTTATACAAGAAATGTAAAGGGAGCAAGAAAAAAAAATCTTACTACATCAACCGAGACTCAAAGGCGGGTCTCCTGCTTCTGGGAAAGTATGCTGACCACTACACCATCGAGGCAGGCTAGATAATCTCTCCAACTCCCCACACTTTACTCCGAGTCTAAACCCCCAAGTAAGACGAATACATTGTTTAATTATCATACCTTCTATTATCCGTCTTCATTGATTTCTGCAAACAATCTTCTGTTGGTGAGCGCTTTCGGACATTGTCCATTTTCTGGCCAAATACATGCGTACATAAACGGGACTCCAACTACGCAAACCATCTGCAAGACAACGGACACAACCTCACCGACATACAAATAACCATGACGTTGCTACATAATCAACAGAAGGGACAGAAGATGGACATCTTAGAAAACATGGAAATCAACAAAACAAGGACCACTGACAATAACATTATTAACGAACAACTTAACACACAATTTGAGACCATATTTAGACAGCTACTGTTACTAAAACAAACACACAAACGTAAACGAACAGACGACACACAAACCGACAACAACACAAAAAGACATAAGACAGCATAATCCATAGGCAGACACTATTGATACAAATACATTTACAAAAACTTTCGGAACACTTAGAACACCTCAACAAAGGAGATTACAACTAATCCCTGCCTCAACCAATACCTGGAATAATAGACTCTGACCCTTATAACTCGCGCGTGTGGCAGACCTTATCGCCGACAAAGCGACCGTTACAGCTATACCTGACGCATCCGACTAACCCACAGAATACAAACGCAGTTGAATACAGAGTGACAGTGTACGCATGTATTCGGCCAGAAGATGGACAATGTCCGAAAGCACTCGCCAACAGAAGATGGTTTGCAAAAACCAATGAAGACGGATAATAGAAGGTATGATAGTTCTATATTCATTGGTGGTGGAAATAACCTTTTAGATTATTTACATTGTTTAATACTCGAAGGAGCTAATATTGTCAGCTATTTGTTAGAATCTCATTTTTTCTGATATTTCTTTTTTAAATTATGATATTAGTTGTGGTATTTAATCCCACATTAAATTTTATACAAGAAATGCAAAGGGGGCCAGAAAAAACCCGGCTGAGGTAGTAAGATTTTTTTTCTGGCTCCCTTTGCATTTCTTGTCTTTCACACAAGTTCCTTCCACACCTCTTCGTCGTGGCGATGCTTCATGGGTATCATCAGGCAAAGAAAAATCTGAACTTCTAGCAATTCAGTAAAATACCTCATATCCCGTCTACCCAAAAAGAAGGCTCCCGGTTATGACCTCATTCCTACCACAATCCTAGAACACCTTCCTCGAAAAGCTCTCATCTTCCTGACGTTACTGCATATTTCGCCTTGCTTACTTTCCATTACTTTGGAAATATTCCACAATAATCCTCTTTCCTAAACCAAATAAACCACTCGAAGATCCCCTCCTCTTATCATCCAATAAGCCTACTCTCCATCCTTTTGAAAATATTTAAAAAAAAATTCAATTAAAATGAATGTTCCAGATCCTATAGTCCAATAATCTTATCCCCTATCATCAGTTTGGATTCAACCCTCATCACTCTACATCCCAAGAAGTGTTTCGTGTTGTAGATCGCATATGATCATCTCTTGAGAAAAAAGAGTATTGTATGGGTGCATTTCTGGATGTATCCCAGGCCTTTGATCGTGTCTGGGACAAGGGCATTCTATACAAACTGAAGCGTATCCTCCCAAATACTCTCAATCAAATTATCTGCTACTATTTATCCAACAAATTTTTCCGGGACAAACGGGGATCAGATTACTCCAACTACTGCCCTGTAGAAGCAAGTGTTCCTCAGGGCAGTGTGCTCGGGACCCTATATATATAATTTATACTTCTGACTTTCCAATGACAGCTCATACTCTCTCTAATACCTTTGCCGATGATATGGCCATCATCGCATGAGATCCTAATCTAACAGGTTAATTGTTCTCGAATCTAAACATCTGGAAAGACCCTCTCTACCCAAAACAAATCCTTGGACATCTTCATGCATGTAAACTAAGGATTGCTTGAATTATTTTTGTTGACATTTCCAAACAAGATAATTTATAAATTCAAGTCCACAAAGAATTCATAGACCCTTTGCCTCTTCCTACTAAACCTCAGCTTCACTATACTCATTATTATCTATAAGTAATTTTTTTTAATGCCTACTTGGAATTCTTTAAGTATTATTAACAAAATCATTGGCCAAGTTGTCCCAAAATTATTAGGGATTAATATTGCCTATGCATTTGCCAAAGGAAAGTCCCCAATAATTTATTGTAGACACAGGATATCCCTTTTATATATTGGGAAGATGTTAGGTCCCTTAAGTGGTAGGTATCTTACCCGCAATAAACATTTTATTGTATTCTTAAGATAATTTGATATTAAAATTCATACATTTTTTTTTCATAATTCAAGCACATATTTTTGCTATATAATTAATTAAGTTGTTTCTAGCTCAAGTATTTTAATTACAAACATGTCTACAGGGAGTCCAATTTTTTTTTTCTTTTTACTTGTTGACTAGAGAGAACAAATATTATTGAGACAATACCATAAAAAAAGTGGTAGTAAATAATTGGCAAAAACATTTAGTTACATATATTTAATATACAGCTTATGGAATTTATCTCAGAACCATCAAATTTTAAGGTGTCTTTTTTTTTCTTCTCTAATCATTGAAGAGAATTTTTGGATTTCAAAAATTTAATACTCACGCTATTATTATATCAATTTACACACTATACATTCATTAACACACACTATGATAGATTTCAAGTGAAAAGACAGACATATCGACTTTGACTTAATGAATTTGTGGTTAAGAAATAGACAAAATATAAAAACTTACTAGGGGATTGTGACTGTTCAAATTCAGGAAATTCAACTATATGTAAAGGATTATCATCATCATCTTCATCATTCTCCACTAACTGAGAAGCAAAATTACTAGCAAAATGTATTGATTTCTTCTCTGAAAAGTCATCATGCCTGAAAATAATTAACATGAATTAAAGGTGAATTCAAAATTCAATTATTTATTTAATAATGTTGATTGTAATTGTAAATCACTACATAAGAGTACATTAATTTTAAATAACTAAAATAATATGGACTTAAGATATAATATAGTATTCATGATCTTTGAGTTTGGAGAAATTTGGATTATTTGAGAATAAATAAATTCAGAATGGTATTAAAAAATGAAATAGATATAACTAATGTAGGGAATTTTATTTATTAATAATTAATTAATTATCTTCACCATTGGATGTAGACAGGAGGTCTATATTAGTTCCAAGTATATTTTCATGATAAATCGTAATATAATAATAATATCTCTAGCTCTTCTATACTCCTCACAATTTCTATTCCTTATATCTCAATGTAAAGAGGATGAAATTTTATAGCTTCCCAAGTGCTGTAATAAATATGATTTTAGGTCTTAGTGTTATTTTCAAGGCCAACTAGTAAGTGGATATTTTTAGTCATTAACTTTTATTTGGTGAATTTTTTTTAATGANTAGTTGGGGTTCGGTCAAGGTAGATCCTCTAGTCATGGAAATGTGAACTTAGGGACAGGACGTCCTCTCTTGTCTTCATTATAGGCAGCCCTGAAGATGGCTTACAATGTAAGCCAAAACGATGGCAGATAATTTTTTTTTTAAATACAATTTTTTTTTAATTAGTAATTTTTTTTTGGATCTACCTTGACCAAACCCCAACTAAAATCATCTTATATTAATATCTACGGTAAAAAAAACTCCTTTTTAAATTAGTTAAATTATATCTGAAATTCAACTTTACACATAATGCTCATTTTAATGCTAATTTGAATATATTTATTTCCTACATCTGGAGTCCCGCAGAGGTCTGGCATATCTGCCACCCTGTTCTCGGCGTATATTAATAGCCTTAACCTTTCAATTAGACACTTTTCCTATCACATTTATGCAGGTGATACCCAAATTTACCTGTCCTTTTCTCCAGAAGAATTACAAACCTCCATTCAAAAAATCCAAGAAGACCTAAATTCAATATTTTCAAATGTAGAATTTTTTCACCATACTATTATTAGATTTTTTTTGTTGGGGTTCGGTCAAGGTAGATCCAAAAAATACAACATAAAAAAAATTGTATTTAAAAAAAAATTATCTGCCAATGTTTCGGCTTACAATGTAAGTCAACTTCAGGGCTGTTGAAATACAATGTCTTAAGAATATGAAATGAAAATTAAAATAAATAATTTACAATATTATAATATAGAATTGCCATAATTAAATGTACTGTGATATCAAAAGTATGAATGTAGTAAACTATGTATAAGAATTCGGCATGCAGAAAAACAATTAACCACACCTAACTATCATGATGGTGTGATGGGCGTTCTGTCCCTAGGTACACATTTACATGACTGAGCGGAACNATAACGCGCTTGCCCGGTTAGCAGGTTCGAGCCCTGGCTGGGGCAGTTAGATTTTTTATTCTATTCCCTTGCATTAATTTATTTAAATTTACGTGGGATTAAAAACCAAAAATAAAATTAATATTTACAAGCTTTCTCAGAATGTCAAAAAATCTCAGGCTATTGTTTTTGGGTCTAGATCCTTACATTACTCCCCCCTATTCCTTCCCTCACAATTAATCAGCACCCAATTTGCTTTCATTCCAAAGTCAAAAACCTTGGCATTATCCTAGACCAAACCCTTTCATGGAAACCTCATATTTCACAGATTTCCCGTCGCTGTTTCTCCACTCTCCAAAAATTTTGCCGCTATAGTCATTTCCTGTCTCGTAAAATTCGTAGTCTCCTTCACTCATATTCCCCCATTTTGACTATAGTTGCGCTGTTTATGGGTGCCTCACCGAAGAACTAGAGGATAGGCTTAAGCTTCTGCTAAAATGTTTCATCAGGTTTGTCTATGGATCTCCGAGGAGGGCCCACGTCCACGTTACAAAGCTGTACTCCAAGTCGGGATGGTTATACCCATCTTTCCATAGGCAATGTTTCCTTGGTGCTCTCCTCTATAAAGTCATGTTTTCTCATTCCCCTCTCTACCTCTATGATCTTTTAACTTTCAAATCCTCAGAACTTTCCCGCCATACTCATTCTCGACATTCCGACCTTTATCCTCCTTACAAATCCGCTGCATTTAGTCTCTCCTCCTCATTCGCATCCTTTAAATCCCAAATATTTCAACATCTCCTCTCTGTACAATTGGGTATCAGAAACTGCTAAACTGTATCTTGTTTATTTTTAATTTTTATCATGATTATTTGTTATTTTATTAGTTTTGTGTTTAATTGTTTTTTCTTGTGTAGCATTCATTTTATTTTTGAACATCTATTATTTTATTATTGTATTTCTTAGTTGTTTTTTTTTATTACTTAGTTCTTCTATTTCCATACTTGTAAAATAAGTTGTAAATATTGTCATAGTTCAGATCAAAATATCTTATATTAGCCAATTGTTTATTAGTACTTTTTATTTTTATTGTTGCAACTAGGTCAGAATCAGCTATACTGTCAGCTGTGACCTCTTTGGTGTTCAAGGGAACTTATGTCCCAGAACAAAATTTATTGTTCTTTCTTTCTTTAATTTCTATAGATAAAATTATTAAAGCATTGGCACATGATATATATATGATATATATAGTAAACAAGAACAGGTGGGATAAAGAGTGCAATGAACACACAAAAAGAAAAAATTACAAAGAGAAAATTTTCAGGGGTCTCTTGCTCTTCGTCAGTGAGTAGTGAAGAGAGACTCAATTTTACTCTTTGTAATTTTTTCTTTTTGTGTGTTCAATACACACTTTATACCACCTTTTCTTGTTTACTTTCTCTCTCTCTCTCTCTCTCTCTCTCTCTCTCTCTCTCTCTCTCTATATATATATATATATATATATATATATATATATGTGAGTGTGTGTATAATAAAATTATGTGTTAATAGGAGTTAAGAAAATAGGGAAAGCAATAAAAGATTAGCGTTAGCCTGCTTGGATCAACCACAAGAGTTTTATTCCGACAAAATAATGCTTGTTCTCACACTTCTTGTCAAGAAGTTAAACTTTAAAAGGAATTTAAAGAAAAGTTTAAAGAACTTCATGGGTTTTGAACTCCTGCCTCATCCACCATAAAGCCCAGACTTTGCACCATCAGATTACTACTTGCTTCAATCCATGGCCCATTTTCTTCAAGTAAAAAATTTAATAATTTTGTGGAAGTTGAAATTACATGAGATCAAGCAAGTGGCTAGTACATAACTGATCATAGTAGATAACAATGAAGATATGACTAATGTATAAAATAATGGAAATGCAGTGTATTTCTGGTGCATACTCACGCGCTTTTAAACATATTTGAAAATATATGTCAACATACTTTTCATTTTTTTTTAACATTAGTTATTTTTTCTCTCTCTTCCTCTCTCTTCTACAAATAACATAATGCGTAAAATTCTATCAAAGTTTGATGAATAATATTTGAATGTTATTGCTGATATTATTATTTCTTTATACTACTACCTACCTTATCCCAGAAGAAGTACTAGGTAATGAAATATCTGTGTTTCCTCGCTTTAACATCAATTTTAATCCTCCATTCAAAATGTGCCAATTTACTCCTAGCTCTTGTGACGTATGAGGAGTAGTGGAGACATCAATTAATTTTTTTGGAGCTTTCTGTTAAAAAATATACATAAAATATTACTAACATGGTAAAGAGGAATAAGAAATATGAATATAAAAATTATTTGTTTACATAGATGAATTGTTCTTAAACACAATGTTGAGATTGTCTCTTTCGCTTTGACAGAGATGTTAATATGATTCATAACATTAAGGAGAAAAAATAAAAAAAAGTCACAAAGACAGTAGAAAGATCTTCAAAAATCTGTACATATGTTGCAGCAATTTATATTTTCTAATAACATTTTCTTTTCTCCTGGAATTGACCTCGAAGGATAGGAGCAGTGATTCTCAAAATACCAATGTTATCCACCTTTTGGTCCTAAAATCCCAAAGTACCAAGAGTTGACCATGAAAACAAGGCCATTCCAAAATACAATTTTAGACCTATTTTGAACGTTCAAGCACAAAGAAACAATGATAACCTTACTCAGTATACATCTGGCAGCAGTAAAGAAACAAACATTAGTTTTATATTACTAAACAATATGGTTTTAGAAATACATCAGCAAGTAGTGAATTTTTTATTTAATTTAATATAATAAAAAAAATTGAATATTTCCAGAAATTAAATATACTTTAGAATTTGGATACGTCATGCAATAAATACATGTAATTTAAATAAAACATTATCAGTAATATATCACTATTTCATCAAATGTGAAAAATCCATAACAAATAACATATACATTTAAATATATTATCAGATTACACAATACATATATATCACTTACATCACCGCCTGTGTGAAGTTAACACCACAAACAAGAAATTCCAAAATGATAATGAGTATGCTGTTAACACTTTCAAGTGTGCCCATAAGAATAAGAAAGTGCCAACCGAAAAAGGGTCCAAAATCATCTTCCAAGAAACACGGAGCTAACTTCTTAACACCACAAATATAGAAAATCATGAAAAGAAAGAGTTTGCCCAGTCTTTACTGGCAAGTGTGCTAAGGTATACTCAGAAAAATTAGCGAGTGTGCAGCATCCCACAATTTTTTAATTGATTTTAAAATATTTAAAAAATTGTAGAAAATAAATAAAGTAATTTAATTGATGTATTGAGTGTGCTAATAACACTTTAGTAATGTCTAACAGGAACAGTAAAAAAAACCCTGAAAAAAATCATTGTTAAGTGCCTCAAAATTGCACATAAAAAATCAGAGCAAAGTGTGAAGTTAGAACCCCAAACATGACCAATCTTGATAAAAATTGGTAATCGTGTAGAGGACAAGCGAGCTCTGGACAAATAGCGAGTATGCTACATCCTACAACTTTTAAGCAATTTTTAAAATATTTAAATTTGAATCATTTGTGACTTAATAAATTGTAGAAAATTCTAGTTGCACTTAATTGAAAATCTCTTGAATGTGCCCATAACTTATTTACAAATACAATCTGGGACAGGTAAGATTATTCAAAGAAAATTGACACCAAAGGTCTGAAAATCAAGACCAAAAATCACAGAAAATGTGTAAAACGCACGTCAAACTTTAAAATATCAAACAAAAGTGTCTTTATAAGAAAGAGAAAAAGTTTTAAATGACTTTCCAGCAAAAATTGGCAATTTTGGAGAATCAAATGGTTATAAAATAACTCTCATACCCTCTATTCTCCGTCTTCATTGGTTTCTGCAAACCATCTTCTGTTGGCGAGCGCTTTCGGACATTGTCCATCTTCTGGCCGAATACATACGTTCACTGTCACAGTCTGTATTCAACTGCCAGTCAACTGCCAGACCGTGGCCAACGCCAGTCGACTCGCCAACAGAAGATGGTTTGCAGAAACCAATGAAGACGGAGAATAGAAGGTATGAGAGTTCTATATTCATTGGTGGTAGAAATAACCCTTTAGATTATAAAATAATCACATACACAAAATACAAAATATTGAATTAATTAGAAATTTAAATCACAGATCATTAGTGTGCTAATTATACCCTTACATTATCAAAATATAACAATGAAAAAAAAAAAAAAAAATACTAAAAAATCATTGCTTGGCACACAAAAATGGCACATCAAATATCAGAGCACTATGATAAGTGAGGACAAGAAACATGGGCAATCCTGATACAAATTGATAATCCTATAGAGAACAAGTGTGCTAAAGTGTTCTCGGACAAATTAGCGAGTGTGCAGCATCCCATGAATACCCCATAAGTAATTTTTTTTAAATTGTAGAAAATCGAAAAAGTAATTTAAGTGATAAGTCTTGGGTGAGCTAATAACACTTTTGTAATATCTAATGGTAATGTGTAAAAATTACTCATAAGTGCCTTAAAATCACATATGAAAAATCAGGAAAATTTTGCAGTTAGCACCACAAACATGGGGTATCGAGATAAAAATTAGTAATCTTATAGAGGATAAGTGTGCTAGGGAGAATTATTGAGTGTGCTGCATCCCACTTTCATCCCAGGCTCAAGCATTTCGCTATTTTTTTTTTCAACCTATAATAATGAACTTCATAATTCTATCAAATATTGTACCTATCACATTTATGCTAATGAAATTCAAATTGACTTGTTCTATCCCTCTGATAAATTACAATAAGCTATCCTGAGAATTGAAGAAGAATTCAATTTTATATGTTCAAATGGAGAGTTTTCGACCGAAGAGATTATTAGTAAATGTTTTTTGTTGGGGTCAAGGTAGATACAAAAAATTCAATTTAAGAAAATGTGTATTATTTAATTATCTGCCAACATTGCTCATGTTGTATTCTCCACTTTAACTCATCTCACCCTCATAATCAAAAAAATCATCCCCCTTGTATTTGTTAGAAGAGGCCCGGTTCCTGGTTCCTATCTCCTCGTCGCAAGGGAGTGGAAGCTTCATGGCTCTTAAGGATTCAGCGAGTAGCAATCCAAAGGGATTTGTCTCCTGCTGAGAGGGTAGAAAGATAGGCATTAAAGGCCTCATTTCGTAAAACACCTAATTTTTGTTTTACGAGTCTGGAAAGATGGTTGAAGTCTTTGCGATCTGAGGGGTGTCTATATTTTTGGAACAATGCTCTTGAGCGGCATTTCGCTCTGATGAGCTTTTTAAGCAAATCTGGGAGTGGTTTTGGGGACTCAGAAGAGTATTTGGTAAATTTTGGTTTGAGATTAGCCATATACATGCATTGCTGTACGTTTGTGCTAAATGAATGTACAGCGTCATCTAGATCATCTGAGTTTCTCAGAGAAATTCCGAGGTCAAGTGACTCTGCTATGAGTTCTAAAAAGGGCCCAGTTGACTGGGCCATTAATGAGGGAGGGAGGTAATTGTTTTGGAATAGGAATCAGGGATAACGTTAGGAGAACTGGACTGTGGTCAGAGGAGAGCTTGTTTAAGTTCGAAGCGGAATAATGAAGAGGAGTAAGGTTTTTGCAAGTGAAGAAGTCTAGAATGTCAGGAAGGCAAATAAGTTGGAGAGGAAGGACTAATTGTGCTGTTTTGGGATGATATCACATTATACAAAGCACGGCCACGAGAGTTAATCGTTCTCGATCCCCATTGCAAGTGTTTCGCATTATAGTCTTCACTGGCTAGGAAAAGGAGACAAAGATCTTTGAGGAAAGTGGAAAATTCTGGTGTAGTGATTGGCTTATTTGGAGGACAATACACTGCTGAAAGTATGGTAGGATGAGAGGGTGTGGACACTGGTGTTGATTGAAGGGACTCTGTGGTAGTGGAGGGTAGGATATGATGGGTATATCTTGATAAGAAGTGCAGTTCCACCATGAGCTCATCCATCAGGATGGTTTGTCCTATAAGTGTGGTAGCCAGCAATTTTTAGGTTATTTCGTTTAGTTAGTCGTGTTTCTGTCAGTAATACTACGTCTACGTTTTTGTTGTCGAGTACTAGTTTGAGTTAGTCAGTATGGATCCGGATGCCGTTAGCATTCCATAGAAGGATAGAAAAGGAATTCTTGGACTGGGGAATCATGGTGTGGGAGTTGGTAGGGTCATTTTGGTGACCAGGTTGGTCAGGAGGGATATGAGTGGAGAAATGAGGGAGTTAAGTTGTGAGAAGAAGGAGTGAAATAAGGGGGTACAGATAATTTGATAAGGGCCGAGTCGGGACATTGGGTCGCTACCTCCTGGGTGGGGGATGCGGTTGTGGTAAAATATTGCTCACATATTTGAGTTCTGAATTGGCGGTGGGAGGAGGGATGTGTGAGATGGTTGGCCATGATATACGTGGTTGAGGCTGAGGTGGAGGCTGAGACGAGGTCTGTGGCTTAGGTTGCTGTTGCTGGCGTCTAGTTCAAGATAGAGATCTAGCCCTGGGTTCTAGGTCTGCCTGGGTGGGTTACTTCTGTTCTTGGATGGCAGATCGATAAGGGACTACTGGCAGGACAATTCTTGATGGTGCATGCAAATTTCAGGTTGCAGGTTGCTGCAATGATGTTGATTGTATACTTTTTGTTTAATCTGCTTGTATACATCGCAGCCCCTGTAGCTAGCAGGATGGTTTTTGGAGCAGTAGGCGCAAGTATCAGGTTCCTCCCGTCTTTTTTGGCAGTAGCTGGTGTGATGCGGACCACCACATTTTACGAACCGCAGGTTATAATCGCAGCCGGCTTTGGTATACCCAAATTGTTGGCAATGGAGTACCTCTTTTTTTACGTAGGGCCTTTCAACTTTGATGATTGTTTGGCACAGTGCTGAAATTGAATATATTTCTTGAACGTTGGGCATTTTTTCAAGATCTATGAAAAACAGTGGTAGGGGTGACTTATCTGTTCCTGTTCTAGGGCTTAAAACATTGAGAATGTTTTTCACCACGAACCCTAAGTCAGTGAGCTCTTCTTTGATGTCATCGATTGGTGTAGTATGGTGGAGGTTCCTAATAACTACACGCAGAGTCCTCTCTTCTTTTAGCTGGTACGTGTGGAACTGGGCGTTTACTGATTTCAGGTAGTGTACTATTTCTCTATAAGATCTGATGAGTCAGGATTGATGTTTGTGACTGTCTTTCGGCTCATACATATGTATTTTCCACGGCCTACTTTCTCAACCAGCTGTCTGCACATCAGGCCAAAATTTGAAATGTTTTTAACAAATATTGGAGGGGGCTTTGATACTCGTTGTGAGGTTTCAGAGGTCTCCATGGTCTCTTCATTAGAGAGCTTGGTTTGCTGTGAAAAATGGTGTAGTCTCTGTGAGCATTGAAGTAGTGGTCTGAGCGGGGTCGTACGACCCGGTATCGGAGGGTGAGACTGTTGGTTGATGTGGGTTATTAACCGGCGATGCAGTTCTACTTGTGGTGGAGGTATTATCATTTAGGCTGGAAGATGAAGGTGTCTTGGTGGATCTATTTTTATCTTGCTTTATTATATTTTTATGGGGTGACATTTGAGAGCCTCCCCCTGAATGAGGGCGCTTTCCTTTCATTGCTACTTTTTTATGATGGTAAGCATCTCCCATTACATAAATAATTTTTAAAAAACAGTAAATATATATATTTACTGCTCTTTATCGCTAAGCCGGGGACCAAGCAGAGATTAGTTTATCTGCTAAGCTGATAGTGTAAGCCGACCGATAACAGCTGGCTGTCTGGGAGCTGGAGTGGACGCGCCTGACCAAGCACGTCTGCCTGTATGCTCCTCGCTACTAAAAAGAATTGAGTATTTCACTCACTTGCTGTGGATTTGTTCCTCGGTGAAATTCCTCGAAACTTTGTCAATGTCTTCAGGCTGGCTACATCTTCAACTGTGACCAGTTTGGTAACAACTGAACACTTTTAATCACTTCTAAAGAAACAATTGAAGAGAGCTAACAAAACACATCCTCTCTCTACAATGGCTGCTGTCGAACTTTAAGTCCTAGAATAAAGCTTTTTTTTTTTTTTTTTTTTTGCAAGGATTCTTTTGGTTGACCTTAGAGATGCTAACTCAATTGAAGAAAGCAAAAAAGCCTTGTAAGCCATTAATAAGCTCTTGACTGGAGGTTTTGGCCAATACAATGGGTTCCTAATGCACCTATTGTAGTACACTTAATTCTGGCAGAAGTTGGAAAATTTCATTTGAATCTTGATTCCAACCATTCAGTCAAGATTTAAGGAAATTCTGTTTTAGATTTTTTGTTATCACAGGTATCCAACGTTATACCTTAGAAAGTAAAAGAGAGCCGACTTCTTTAACTTCCAATTGATCCAAAGGGTTTGTCGCTCTAACAATAATTGGCCCTATTTTATCATTGAGATTACTGGATTACGAAAAGGGATCATCCCATAGAGTAGTTAAGAAATTCTAAAGAAAATGATAGAAATAACTGCAAGAGTAATTAAGACCTTAAGTTCAAGTCAAATATGATTAAAGGTAGCATAAATTAATTATATAAATAAAAATAAAACCAAAACAGTAATTTCTCATACTACAGTCTGAAAGATTAGTTAATGCCCACTCATTGGAAAAATAACTTTAAATATTTAGCTGAATTAAGGATTGATTATAATTTAATTCACAGCTTGTTCTATTCAATAAATACAATTGACTACAATGGAAAATCATTTGTACAATAAAGATCTAGAACATTTATTAAAACTAAATTCAATAATAAATATAGATTAATGCATAACTTCATTCCCAAAAAAACCCTATATTTTGTCCATTACTGGCATATAGATGTCTAGATCTCCCGCACAAATCACAATGGCATTTTTCGTTTCCTTGTTTGATTTGCAATGACTAATTTGTCATCTGTAAGAACCCGGCATTTTATGTACTTAGAAACGTCTACATCATGTATAATTTATACAAGAGCTGTCAATCCCTGAAATTATATTACCAGAAATATTTATTAATATATAATCAAGACATTTACCATAAAGTCATTAAATTCCAAAAAAACTACTTTTAAAACAATTAACATTGAAAATTATATATACAATTCTAATGAAAAAGAAAATTGGTTAATCGATGAGAAAAAAATTAACTAGTTATTAAGTTTTTCTACCTACTTTTACTTTTACTTCCATTTTTAATAACTAGGAAAGATTTTTTTAACAGTTCTCATATATGAATCAGTGTATGAAAACAGTTTATTGAAAACATTAAGACAGGTAANATGACTGAAGAACTGGAAACTGAAAAGAAGGACTTCTTAACATTTTGGGGGGGACTTTTGAAAGTGCTATGTGTCTCTATTATTCAATCTCTCTGGTAGATTCCTGAATTTTAAAGATAAGATAATAGAGCTCAAGAGCATATAGATTTCACTAATAAAAGAATTGTGTTAAGCTCGGAGGTTTAAATTTGAAAAATCCTATTTAATCATTCAATTTTTCCAATTTAAATGAGACAAATATATGATACAGAACATAAATAGAATGAAAAATTTTTAAACTTCCAAAAAATTTGAAATAATTTTCACCTTTCTGAAGATAGAATAATCAATAAAGTCTTCATAAACAGGGCGCTTACGAGTCCTCGTAGAACCTCGTTCAGGTTTTGGTGGATTTAAAATCTGCATTAATCTATCAGAAATTCTTATCTGCTTATTTAATTCTTTCAATAAATTGTTGGCATCAATAGGATCCTCAAAAAACATCCTCTAAAAGAAAAAAAAAAAAATTAAAACTAACATTCACTTTCATTTTCAATGTCAAGCACTAAGAAAAAACACATTTTAGTTTGGAGGTAAATTTGTTGACCGTCAAGTTTTCCAAAGAGAGGAATATCAGGAATCCCATCTTGGTACTCGACGAATTAAAAACTAATTTGTAAACGAAAAAGTGTTTATTTTAGCCAACGTTTCGGCCTGAATTTCAGGCATTCATCATCTTAATTACACAAAGACATACAGAAATGTTTCTATCTTATTTTTATAAGTTTCTTTTCATATCCAGCCCTGATGAAGGCTAAAATAAAAACTTTTATGGTTACAAATTAGTTTTTAATTCTTCAACTACCAAGTTCGAATTCTTGATAATCCTCTCTTTGTAAATAAATTTTATTTCTACAATTCAAATGATGTCAATTATAAGCTATAATTGATAAATAATTAAATATTAGGACCATTTTTAATGGCTTTAAGGTATCATTATTTTAAAAATTAACAATTTTTGTTAATAATTTTAAAATGCCAAGGAATACAATTTATACAAGCTTCAACAATTATTTCATGCAATATCTTATTTATCAATTAATTCACTTAACATTTTTTTTTTTAATTCAGCACATGTTTAAAAAGTGAATATTTAAGAAAAGTATATTAAGATAATAATAAACAGTAAAAAGAAATATAGTAAATATTGTAAGACTGTGTGCAAATGAGTGTGTATTTCAGTCCACACACACATACTCACATATGGATATATACATTAGATGAGGGAAGGTAAGGTTCAAAGGAAAAAACTAAAATTTATGTTCTAAAACATTTCTTCAAAATATGCCTATTAAGGAACATATTTACAAATATTGGTTTATCCTTTTATGATCATTGCTCCCTCCAACATAAAAGATTTAATTCATAATATACTCTCATTTATGTCCTAAATGAAACATTGGAAATCTGCTTAGTTTACGCAGCTCCTGCCTGATGGACATTTTGGTCTTCGTATCACATTATTACAAGGTACAAAAATATAAAAAGCTAAAAACATAGTGACTTAAGTTACAGTAGGGGAATAAAGAGAGGGGGAGAGCCACTGACATACCTACATCTTGACAGACAATTGTTATCAGGTGGCCTTGAGATGAGTTATTTGTAAGTTAACAAAAATTAAGACCTACAGCCCATCTTAATATCACTTGTTACTTGAGATTTATAACCCTGATTGGCCTCGTATAATTTGGCTGGATTACTTTGTTTAATTCACCCTTAAGCCTTGTTTATAAACCAGATGAAGAGAAAATTTTCAGAAGATAGCTTACTGGCATGCATAAAAGTTTTGGCTGCATATGAATTCTTCAGACTAATTGAAATCATTTTTTGCTGATATAGAGGAGGAGTAAGTGTTTAGAGGAAGATCAAGATATAATATTGGTATCTATATTTTTATTTGAGTTACGAAAATAGTTTAGAACATTATGGGTGCAAAATCTAATTTTCTAAAATTTATATTCTATAACTTTTTCATATAAAAAAAAACTACTTATTAAGGAAGAAATTTATAAATATAATTACAATGGCTGAGTACTACCTCCACTGTTCCTTTTCGGCCAGTCTAGAGCTAGGTACAGTGGTCTTCTATTTTATGCTCATTATTCTCTCTAGTTATAAAATATAATTTGTCATTTACTCTCATTTATGTCCATCTTAATGAAACATAATAAATATGCTTAGTATATTCAGCTTCTCTGTGATGGATTTTTTTTTTTTTTTTTTACATTGTAACTGATTTATATTTTAATAGATCCTTCATTCCCTTATCAACTGAGGTAACATATTGTGACAGGCTTTTATTAAAAGCCATTTCTTGTCCATATTTTTTGGTGTCGTATTTAACTCTTTCTCTTTACTTTGCAAGACTTAGAAATATACTCCTCACGCTTAAAATTCATTACTTCTAAGCCTTCACGAGATATAACAGTAATAAGCAATCAGCCATTTTTATTATCAATTGCCAAACAAATACTTTTGCCATGTGTACCTGTACAGCTTTCATACAACTAGAGTGGCCACTGACATTCCTGTCACTATCCTGATAACTGTCTCTTCAACTGGCATGATGTAAAGAAGGCTTTAAGCAATTTTTTTTCTTTTATATAATAACAACAAACCTCATTAGGTAGCCATTGTCTCAAATAGTGTGTCAATGCTTTCAATCCATTAAGAAGGTACTTAGGAGCAGGAATTTGTTTCTTATTTAGGCCTTCCAGTTCTTCAAGAAGTCCCTGGCCAGCTAACCAATGAAGGTCCTCAAAGTGTGGAAATTTATATTTGATTGGGGTTTTGTACTTTGTCTCCATCGAATAAATTCTGGAAGTAAAAAGTATAAATACATTTTTATAATTTAAGATTACTAACTAGATTAAAATAATTTTTTAAAAAATCAGCAAAATATTCATTATCTATAATACTATGAAAAAAAAAAAACTATATATAAAGAGTAAAATTTTTGGGGAGACTTCTCACTCTTCATCAGTGAGGAGTGAAGAGTTCTCTTGATAATTTCTGTAACTTCTGTGTTTTCTATTCTATCACATTGTGAATAGTTAACGCATCCAGTAAGTTTTAAACAATATTCGTAGGGCTGGTCAAATTCTGCACATTTAATTTCTATGGCTGAGAAAAGGATAGACTTGCAAATCTCTCTTTAGGATTACCATGCGCTTTATCTCTCTGCCTGTTCAGGGAGTACCTGTTATATTTACTATTTAATAACCCCTTACTTTTGGTTTAAGGTATTGGTAAGCTTTTTTTTTTTTTTTTTTTTCATATTTCTGTTTTTGTTGTTCTTACACATGCCTGGAAGTCATTAAATTATAATAGGAAATAGATCCAAACCACCTGACCTCTCAGTAAAAAAAAATCCTTTAATTTCCACCTTCCTAAAGAAAAAATGTATACAAAATACTTGGTTAAGACTGTAGCTAAAAATTCTGAAAATAAAACTTTTAAGAACTATAGCACATTTAAACTAGCAGGAAACATAAAAAGTAACTCCCCACAAATCAATATTAATTTTATTTTAAACTGGTATCTTGCTTGAAATAACAATATAGAAAGACTATATGAACTTCAGAAACAAAATCATTTGAAAGTTACTATATTGAATTTTCTCTTGAGAGAACTTCAAATTTTTTTAAAGGAATTATTACCTGTGATGAATTTTTACATTGTTTAGAGAAGAACAACTAACAACTAACTTTAATCTTAACAGCAATCTAACAAAGCAAAATTTCCCCAAAAAATTATTGACTAAGTTTTTAAAGTGAAATCAATTCCTTATAATTGGAATTTATGTGCCATAAATGTTATAGAACTATAGATGCCATAAATGTTATATAACCATATAACTATAAATGTCATAGTTATTGTCAAGGATCTCATACTTGTTAAGGAGATAATTTCATTTGTGGTGTTTGGACAACATCAACAGGTTGATAAGGAGAAAATTAATTGTAAAAAGTTAAATGTGTTCACTCTAATGGCCCCCACACTACATGGAGCACTGTGTTCATATTTAAAAAAAAAAAAAGAAGTTTAATAAATTAGAACTACACAAAATTAATAAATCCAAACCAGTTTTCTAAATTTTCTATGAAATGTGAGAAACCATTCTCAAAAGGGTCTAAAGCTTCTCTCATAAGTACTTGATAAAAATTAGAGAACTCATCCTGTTAGACTAAAAAAATTACAATAATACATAACAACAACAATCTTCTAATATCAAAGTATTTCTATATTATCATCTCACACATTAGTTCAATTTAAATTTTAAAAAACCAAATTAGATGCATAATCTAAATATCACTAAATCCCACCAACAGGACTTAATCAATGCTCTCATGAATCATAAAATAAAGATTCCCTGTATACAAGAAACACATCTGAAAGTAAGTAATAAACTCCTTCATGAGATTAAATTCTCAACAAAAGCCTGGACAACATGAGAGAGAAAGCTACTCAGCATTGCAGAAATATCTATTTAAATTATATAATATACTATTTTAGTCAATATCTGTCTCAGCGGAATTAAAAATTTGAAAAATAAATATTTTTTCTAATATCAACTTTAAACTCATTTATTTACTAGATTTTTTTTGGGTGCTCCTGATGTAACTATTTTTTTTCCCTATATTTGTTTATTATAGTTTTAATAATTTTAGTCAGTTCCTGTGATTATTGTCATTTATAATATTTTCATTACTTAGTTGTAATAAAGGAAGTCAACAGTCTATATCATTTCCTAATAGAGGTTAATAAGTTAAGAGTAATCGAGTTTTGATTGGTTTCAATTTAGATTAAATTTTCTTTACACAAATGGAGCCATTGCTTACATTTTCTTAATCAGCTTAAAAATAGATTTACTGCCTTTTTCATATCTCTCTGAAATAGAACATACTCCTAGTTTGCTAGAAGTAATACTTCCTTCAGCTTTAAATAATGTTTGTCCTCCTTATTTCAATGTTGACAGTTGGCCAATTAGTACTGTCACTCATTATTTATATCCTCATACTATTGAATAAAAAACTGAATTACCTAAGCTATTCCAAAAATACAAGCATATGGAATAACAAATAAATTCTTTCAATTATAAAAAATATCTTCAATCATAGTAATTGTTAAAATATTAAGTCAAATTCAAAAAGAAATTAAAACTTACCCTAGTTGTTTTTCAATACTAAGGCTATGCAAGAAATTTCCTCCATACACAAGTGAATCTTCAGTTGTAAGAACAGCATGTATCCAGCCTGTTGGTAAAAACAATGTCTGACCAGCACGTAAAGTACATTTAAAACATTCATCAACCTAAAAAATAAATTTATAGAAAGAATACAACTGAATACCTGACATCAAAGTTCAATTAAAATTGAAGGCATTAACTAAGTAATAAATAACAAAACTGGATTTCACTTATTGTTTTAAGAATATGGGAAGTGAAAAATACTTTTGCAAGGTAAGGATTTAAACCGTCATATAGATGTGCTATAAAAGTGAACTTAAGGCCTTAAGGATGCGCAGAAAGGATATTGACGTCCAGTTCAATAGATTTTGTCAGTGAGTTCACCATACGGTATACTATTAATTTTAACAAATACAGATATATATTCATATTTAACAATAGGAACAAGACTAGAGTAGTAGGTGGCTTTAAGAGCAGACCTGTACGGGCCAATTGAAGAATGCCACCTGCTTCATTTCTTCAGAAATTGAATTGGAATTAGGGTTACTTAGAAATCGCTATAAGATCCTTCTAGGTCAGCCTCAGCCTTTCCCTGAAGTTATAAAAGCAGCTCCCCAGTCAGTGTTAAGTTAGTCACAGCCTATGCTGATAGTCCATTTATGTAAGCAATAGATTTAAAAGTTTTTATATTGTTATTGTTCATAGTTGTTGTGAGTAGTCCTCAATAACCTACAAGCTTTATGTGAAAACTTGGTCAATAACCTACACATCATATAAGGTTATGAAGCTCAAACAAACAAGTATCAATCTTAGCTTTTATAAATACATTCACCAGCAATAAGGATCTCAAGCACATCAGTTATGCAAAACATAGCTATGAAAATAACTACGTAAAAACTTTAAAATCTATTAAATATATAAAAGGGCTACCAGAATGCTTATGTAAAATCTTAAAACAAAAAAATGTAGCTATAAGTTATGAGAACAAAAAACTATTTGCAAGAAACTATAGATGAGACTGAAAACAAAATTCCTACTGAGAGACTAAGCAATGTAATTTATAATATACCATGCCAGGATTTTGATGCAGAATATATAGGTGAGACCAACCAATACCTTAGTAATGGAATAAAGGGCCAAAATATGAAATTAATATAAATAAAAATAGCATTTGTTAGATTGGTTAGTATGTTGGAAGTCCAATACTAGTCACATAAAACCATATAAAATTTGAATATTTTTCAAATAACTTTCTTCTCAACCATTAAGGGCCATGAATGATTATTTCTCTATTAAAAATTATCCAGGGCAGGACTCAAAACAGCAGAGACTTGTTTGAGACCCAAACGGATTCCTTTGGCTTAACTCTAAAACAAAGTCAGACAATATTAATTTTGTAGCCATAATTAAGAGCAATCAATAATATTTATAATGTTGAATGAGGTTTATGTCCAGTTTTGCTACTTGTAGTTAATGCAGAGTCACAAATAAAAGAAGGCACAAAATATTGTTTCCCGAAACCAGGTTAGTCGACTAGTGTTTCCAGTTCATGTCTTAGGGTATCAATTACATCGTGGTTATTCTCCATGACCGTTTTGTAGGAAAGGGCCTTAACCATGAATCATCCACCTATTAAAAATAGTGTGATGGATTCCATGAAACAAAGTTATGTGCTTTTTGCTCAAAATGTTCCATGTAGTTCAAAAAGACAATACAATCTTATTTCACAAATCTGCTTTTAGTATTAACAGCAGAATAAGAAATATGATGAAGAAAAACAACAGGAGTAGGGATAGAAATAATCAATAATCCCATTAACAAGAAGTGGATAATCACTGAGCTGACTAATGTACTTGAAGAAACATTATCTAAAAGTATCCATAAATTATTTTTCTGGGCTTGACTGGATCGAAAGGATGTTTTTTTTTTGACAAACTTTAGCACATCCTGGGATGTCTCTTCAGGGCTGAATGGAGAATGAGAGTGACAATAGGCCCAGGGGACTTTTGCAGCTGCCTGGGATCCAGATTTTTAAGTCTGCTTTCCCCTTGGTTGGCTCTTATCAGTCCATTCTTAGAAGTGTTGGTCTGTTATACCATCTTGGTCTATCACAGGTAGTTAATTTGAATTTCCTCCCAGACTGTCTTCTAGTTTTGACTTTAATTATATCCTTGCTCCCTATTAACATTAATTTAAATAACCCAGAAGAAGAATCTATCAGGGCTATTTAAATTAATATTATGTACACAGAGTAAGTGAGATCGAAGAAATAGTGTATGATTTAGTACAAGTATTACAAAATGCTCTGACATTTTTTAGATCTATTACTACAGGTAGTAATAGAGGTATCTTAATAGAGGTAGTATAGTAAATGATAGTAATCATTACTATATTTTCAGATACTATCTATATTATCAATTAGATTCAGTGAATCGACTGAGTGAATTGTTTCAAGGTATACAGAAGCAGATTACAAAGTTAAAGGATGAAAAGAGAAATGAAGATCCATTTGTAAGGCCTTATACAGAAGTAACATGTTACTTCCCAAACAGTGAGTACATTAAAACTGGCTCTAAAAATTGGAAAAGCAGTAATAAGATACGAGAAATAATTAAAGATGATGTCAATCCCACTGAGATAAGAGTAGTTTTATGAAGTATTCAAAATATTAGAGGGAGTAACATTATGATCGAGACAAATAATAGAGATTAAAATAACTACAAATAAATTTACAAAGATCTAGGAAAGCCACAATTAATTTACTGGAGGTGATAAACAGGAGAAAAATATATATAGTGGTTATTCAGACGCCTTATTGTATTATAAGAAGAAAATAAGATTTCTATTCTATTCTATCCAGCCAAGTTGGTTGGATTTGTCATTTACTGAGGGTTAAGATCTTGGGAGTTTCAATGCTTATAATTATAAGGCTCCCGGTATAAATAGGATTTCAAATAAATAATAATAATATGATTCCCAGGGCTGTGGTGGGTTTGTACAATGGCTGCCTCAATAGAGGCTGTTTCTCTTTTGAATGGAAGCATGCTAGAGAACAGATTAAAGTAAAGCCTAAACCAACTACAGAGCAAATATAAATTTGTAATGACATGAAACTGAATAAAGCAAATAACAAGAGAATGGTTCAAGGAAAAAAAAGAAGACTAATATGTTGTTTAAAGACAGAAATCTTAAAAGTTAGTTAAAAACTAATTTAAAGTTGTAAAAAAAAAAA
>KZ807841.1:322443-346077 GCA_000696205.2 Oncopeltus fasciatus
TTTTTTTTTTTTTTTTTTTTTTTTTTTTACCTGATCACCAAAAAATGTATATAATCTATTTCTAGACTCGCTCCAGTTCCAAAACAAAGAAGTATTGGCTTCTGATGGTCGAATTACATAAAATATTTTTTCTCCCTGAAACAAATAATAATAATTAAATAAATAAAAACAAGCTGTACTTTATAGTTAAATTAAATTGAAGTAAAAATTAGTAGATTCTATTGACAAACTAAAATAAAATACAAATGAATGAATTTACCTACAAGTCATGTATATATTTCTTAATTTGAAATATATAATTATCCAAAAATATTTAAAAACAATCTCAAAAAGGTAAAAATCAAAACAGATGTTTCCCCAAGTTTTATAAATTTCTTTTGAACTATTTTTACTGTTGCCTAAAATACTCGAAAGAAAAAAAAAGTCTGAATAAATGGCTGTAAATATAACATTATTTTCAAGAAATACACAGGGAGCCAGAAAATAAATCTTACCACCACAGACAAGAAACCTGGATCACCTACTTTCACTTACAATTAATTCATTATTTAAAACATTATTTGCCTTCTCATATTGAGACTGAAATAAAAAATTAGGAACAAGCAAATTAAACAGGAAACAACCTTCTAAATGAAATTTCACATTAAACTACTGAAAGTAATTAACCAAAATTTTCTCTTTTTTTTCAGGCACAAAAAAGGCTTTTCTCTCCAAATGGAAGGCTCTAAATACTAGTATTAGTCCAAGATTTTTTCATATTTATTGAAGTAAGACTTCTCTAATGAAACTTTTGTACAGTATCAAACTCAAGAGCACAAATTGGTTTGAATAAACACTGCCTGGCCTACAAATATCAGTTTCCTAAAAGGCAGACAGTAAAAATAGTATTCCTTTTTAATGTAACATTGAAAAAGTCACCTGACACTGCCCCAAAATTGTAACATAACAAACATGAATGATCAGTCAAGAAGTTAATACGTATCTTAAGGAAAGGTAGTGGCTTCAGTCAAACTGAACACAGAAAAGAGTTCAAATCATGATGATAATTGTGGTAATGTAATCCCAGATATTATTAATTTGAATCATACAAGGAGCTAGAAAAAAAAAAAACTCTCTACCTCAGCCGGGGATCGAACCCGGGTCCCCCACTATCCTGGCAGGTGCATTAAACCAACTATGCCACCGAGGGAGCAGAGAATAATTTATAGTTCCCCGCACGTCACTCCGAGTCTACTACCAAGTACCGAACGAACTACTAAGTATGACGAATATATCTTCTTGTACTCAGCAGAGCTAAAATTGCTAATTATTTATTAGACTCTCGTTTTGGCAAAGAGCCACTACCTGAGATTCAAATCATAATAATAATTGTGGTAAAGTAATCCCACATTTCATTCTTAATTTTAATTGTACAGGGAGCAAGGAAAAAATAACTCTCTACCTCAGCCGGGAATCAAACCCGGGTCCTCCACCTTACTCCCTGTATGACACACTGAGGACAGGATCTACATCACCTTTGAAACAAAGTTTAAATAAAGCATCATTGAAATATTTTACAAGGAAAAGAAGGGTGGATTTGCAAGTGAATTAGTAACATGGTGTCTCACTGGTATTTTAAGATGATCCCACAGCCTGATAAAATGGCTGAAATAAATTGAAAACATAATTTAGACACTGTAGCTCTGCTAGAGATAAGATTGGGCTGACAAAGTCAAATTGATTCAAAATTATTACATTATAATATAATATATATTATAATAATTTTATCAGAGAGAGAATCAGTATTTTAGAGCCCCAGTTAGGAATAAGACTGTATTTCAGTTTATGTTTCTAAAAAGGAAGCTGCGTTATTCTTTAACCAAAGCTGGATAGTGCCCTTGATTCAGATCTTTGGTATGATAATAACATTATACTGGATGACAAATGTACAATGAGTAAATAAGACTAAATAGTGTAGCAGTTGGTAAACATCTCCATGATTTACTCAATACTTAATTTAATATTAGAATGGCCTTTGAGCCAATTTGCCAAAGCCAATTGGCAGCTTATAATGAGGACATATTCCCACAGAGGAACATGTTCATGTGTGAGAGAAATATTGGTCTCTTTTAAACAAGGAAACTATAATGAAAGAAAGTTGAACTATTTGAGAAAAAAATAAAATAAAATAAATGAGTAAGTTGCAAATCCGTGAAGATATATTTAGTGGGAACTGATAACAGCGCCTGTTGAGGGGAGATAACAAAATTAATTAAATAAAAGGCAGAACTAAGAAGGCATACCAAATGTATTTTCACTCATCAATCCTGTGTTATATTTTCCAAATCCAATCATCTGGAATCATTTGTAGTGCAAACATATTATACAAAATCCTTTGTAAAAATGGTTATGACATGGTGAGAAAAAAGATGATTAAACGAGACACAGTTGTGAATTGTGAAAGCTGCATTTATCAACTTAGAAGTCATCTTAAGTTTACAATAAAAGTCAGTATCCTCCTAAACTGATCTAAATATATCTATTAATTCAAATTTCAAGAAAGGAGTTGTGAAAACTTGAAAATAGCCAATTCGACTTCTGAATAATTAAATTGAAAGAAACTTATTCAAATAGACTAGGCAATGTTGTATTAGTTATTAATTTAAAACTCAAGTAACTAACCTTTGAATATTTTTAAATAAGTTTACAGACAACAAACTTCAAAGATATATAAATAACAAAAGGGTGACCATTGCACAACAAGAAAATTATAAAATTAACTTACTCTAACAATATGATACCAAACAGATGTACCACCAAAGTCTATATGAAAATCAGTAAATGAATTTTTTGGGCTGATCAAGCAATATTTCTGAACTTTTGGTCTCTCTTCTTCTTCCTCAGGAGGCCAAAATTTCATAGTCCAGTCTAGCTCTCGTGCAACAAATGGTGGCTGAATTAAATCGTTTAACCTAAAACATAAGAAATAAGGAAAATTTTAACATCAAAATATTGACAGCAGATTATTATCATAATACCTCAAATAAGATCATGTGAGACTTCAGTTTTGCCTCCCATAAATATTCACAACAAAAGAATAATTCATTAAAAATATTTTGCTCTCCATAAATATATGCAACAAAAAATAATTAATTAAAAAATATTTTGCTAAGAGGAGATGCGATGTTTTTAAGGAGAGGGAAAGAGATTAGATAAAATGTAATTATTGTCATAGGATATATATCCTCTCTCACTAACATTTTAAACTTGTACAAAAAATGATACTTGATACATCTTAACCAATTGGAAATTTAAAGAAAAGCAAAATAAACAACAAAGTATGGAATGTGAGTAAATAATATTAGTTTGAAAAAAAAAAAAAAAACTTAATAATAAAATATAATAGCTGCTGTACATATAAATTATCATGTATATTGTAAAACTTACTCACTTCATACCCCTCAATAAATCACAATATAATGAATTTTTTTTTCATTTTCATGATTTTTTTGGGGGGGAAATTTTCAATTTCCATTCTCTTTTCAGGCCTGAAGAAGCCATCACATGATGTGTGAAAGCTCGGCAAATATCAACAATTTGACACGGTCCAACCCGGAAGAAAAAACGGTAAATATAATGAATGCTAAAAATTATAGCATTATAATGTGTTTGTATAGAACAAATAGTGCAGTAGTTTGGATAACTATAGCATTTGTCAGCAGAAAATGAAACAAACAGGCTCTTAGGAGAGGTAGTAGTGACCTTTTAACTTTCAGGGGCAAAGAATTAAACTCTCTGGATGCTGTAATTTAAATGCATTTCTTAATATATTCATCCTGCAGGCAAGTAAGTGAAGCATTCCTGTATATTTTTCAGCTCTCGTCATTGATGACCTGCCTCAGAAATCTCTCAGTAACACAGTGTAAACTATTTTTCTGGCTAAATAAGAGATTCAACCCTTCCCCCCCCCCCAATATTCACAGGTTGTAAGCCAGCCCAGATACTACCATTTCAAAGAATGAAGAATTCGCCCCACTGCCTACTACATACAAGCCTAATAATGGCCACATTGACTACCCTCAGGATCTGGATGTTCTCCAACTATCAAGTACCAACCATAGAATAGACTCATGAAAGAAACACAGAGAGAGAGAGAGAGAGATTAGATTAGTTCTTTATTGTCATAGGATGTACATCCTTTCTTCCTGACAATTTCAGGCTACTTCTAATTTACACTTTTTAATCCTAATCCATTTCAAAACAAATTAAACATAAAAAAAAAAATTTCAAAGTAATAAAATTAAATAGAGGATATATGCATTTAATGACGTGGAGAAATTGTCGTAGAGGTTTCTCGGCAAGCTGGTGTCTAAAACTTTTTTTGCTAAGCATAACAGATTCAACCTCCTGTAGTCCTCTGTTGTGAGCCATCCTGACCCCAAACGTTTCGGAGTAATATGTTCATCCCATCGCATACCATGAATAAATCTAATGGCCGTATTTACAGCTCTCTGGATCCGGATATCCTCCGTGCTGTTAATGTCTAATGAATCGCAATACCAGACTAAAGGGAGAATCAAGGAGGACACCAACCTCGCCTTTACCTCTTCTGACAATAAACGCTTTCATCTATTAATGGATGCAGAGAGATCCAAACTCTATTTGCTACACCCATTGCCTGAGCTTTCCAAGTCAGTGTGCTGTTGAAAATCACTCCTAGTACTTTCATTTGTTTACTTTTAGGAACTGCCTGGCTGCCAATGATCAGTCCAGGTATGAGCTCTAAATCACATTTAGCTAGCATCTTCGAAGTACCAACCAATAGCCACTGTGACTTGCTCGGGTTAAGGGACAGCTGGTTACTCAACTACCACTCTCCTCATCTTGCGAGGTCCTCATTCACTCTCTGAAACCAACCCGTAATACTATCTGGATATCCACTGTACCACATCGTTCGCAAACAGGTAAATTTTACAATACTTTACACTCCTAACTATATCATTGATGTAGACCAAAAACAAAAGTGGTAGAGAATATGTAGACAGAAACATTGATATTGCAGTCTCCACCTCTGTGAAATCACCCCCCTTTAGAGGCCAATACACCACTCCAACCAGAAAAGCTCTGTAGTCAGTAGATACATCCAAAAACAAGAATTCAGGGTGAAAGAGAGAGAGAGTGTGTGTGTGTGAGAGAGGGGGTGGGAGGGAGGGAGAGAGAGAGAGAGAGAGAGAGGGAGAGGGAGTGGGAGAGGGAGGGAGTGAGGGAGAGAGAGAGCAAGAGGGAGGGAGAGAGAGATTAGATTAGTTCTTTATTGTCATAGGATGTACATCCTTTCTTCCTGACAATTTCAGGCTACTTATAATTTACATTTTTAATCCTAATCCATTTTTAAATAAACAAAAAAAAAATTCAAAGTAATAAAACTAAATACAGAATATATATAAACATATAAATAAATGAATATTTGATAGGTATATCATTATATGACTACATACTTACATTTTAAAAAATCCCCCAATAATCACTACAAAATAAATAACACNAGAGAGAGAGAGAGAGAGAGAGAGAGAGAGAGAGAGAGAGAGAATGTCTACTAAAGGACACAATTCATTACATAACAATATCACCATTAATTAACCTTATGTGGAAGCCCTAGAATTTCTGTTCAAGCCTAGGAAGTCGTAACCGTTCTGTATAACACCCAGCTAAAGGTTACTCAGGCTCCTAGTTAAGCTTCCTTAGTTAAGCATTTTATGCTTGCATAGTAGCTTTTCTCAAATAAAACAGCACAGGCTTAAATATTATTAGATATACTAGATTCCATCTGTTAAACATTTTTACTCATGTCACTATAATTTTTTTTTTTTTTTTTTTTTAAACAAATCCTGTCATGGTCTTCGAAGTATGAAACATAACAGAACCTACTGTAATGACTAATTTAAAAAATGCTGCAATGTGCATGAAAACTTTTTTTTTTTTTTTTCTGCCTTTCTATTAATATATTAATTATTTTTCAAATGAATTAAAAATAATTTAAATTACCCATTTTCAGAACATTCTAAGCTGATTAAATTTAAAATCTTATGCCTCTTGGGCTTCTTCATATAACGCAAAAAAGTAGAAAACTCAAACGTCAGATGATTTTGATTTTCCACATCAATAACTTCAACCTCGGTGTCAGGTCCTAAAAACACAAGAATAAATTAATTTAAAGCAAAATAATGGAGTGATGGGGTGACATAAGAGACACACAAAAAAGCTATGGAGCTTACTTATGGAAGTTCCATGGTCTGAGTCAATATTTACAATATCTTTCGATTTGGACCATGTCATTTTATTGATGGTTACCAAGCTTTCACTCATCACGCTGTGAGCCTCTACAGGGTTACAATCGAATTGAAGGAAGGGGAAAAAGTACAGGGTATTTATATCTGTGGGTTCTGGTGATGTAATTGGATTCTGCTATGCAGTCCGGAAGCCCATGGCTGGGATCTGGTGCTAGTAGAGTACCTCTGTTTAAAATTACCATCGTGAGATGTCAGTTTCTGTTGCTTTGTCAATGCAGGTTGCCAGTTTTCACTTAGTCTGTATCCGTTCTCTTTAATTATATTGTTCGAATGTTTGATAATTTATATTGCTTCTCTTATGGTCCTATGTTGGTAGTTGTCAATGCATTAATTTTAACCATCAATAAAATGGCTCAGTCCAAACCCAAAAAAAAAAATAAAACCTTTAATTCCTATCTTTTCTCACTCACAACATCCGATAAATCCCTCTGGATTGCCACCAGAAAAATCCTTAAACACCATAATGATATTAGTTGAGATATGTAATCCAATGTTAAATTTTATACAAGAAATGTAAAGGGAGCTAGAAAAAAAAATCTTACTACATCAACCGGGACTCAAAGGCGGGTCTCCTGCTTCTGGGAAAGTATGCTGACCACTACACCATCGAGGCAGGCTAGATAATCTCTCCAACTCCCCGCACTTTACTCCGAGTCTAAACCCCCAAGTAAGACGAATACATTGTTTAATTCTCATACCTTCTATTCTCTGTCTTCATTGGTTTCTGCAAACCATCTTCTGTTGGCCAACAGAAGATGGTTTGCAGAAACCAATGAAGACAGAGAATAGAAGGTATGAGAGTTCTATATTCATTGGTGGTAGAAATAACCCTTTAGATTATTTACATAAAATATTCTTTACATAGGCTTTCACAGTCTCGAGGAATATTCATATATACTTCTTCCAGGCTTGACCATGAAGTAAAGTTTCTTATTGCCAAGTTTTCGTACACTATGTGATGCCTTCTCCAGGGCTGAAATTAGAATGAGAACTTAGTTTTTCGATACTCTTTATCCTCCGAACAATATTCTCCCCATAAAGATTATTAAAATATTCATGTGATATCAGACCTTGTTCCACTGAGACTATATGGATAACCTGATACACAAAGAGGGGACACCTATGAGACCCACTGTTACTTCTATTGGCTCTCCTAAATATAACATATCAAAATACATTGCAGAATAACTAAAGCCACATATTAGAAACATGGAGCACCACATAAAAAACACCAGTCACTTTGCTGATATCCTCCAAAACATTAGGATCAAGGCAGAAGACATCCTTCTGAGTTTCGATGTCAAATCTCTGTTTACTTAAGTACTGATAGATGAGGTTCTGAACTTGATGAAGAACCATTTTATTGAAGGGGAATCAAACTAGCAAAGCTGTGCCTGCAGACGACCTATTTCCAATTCAAAGGCCAGTTTTATGCACAGCTCAAAGGGGCAGCAATGGGATAGCCAGATATATACTTGGATGACTTTGAAAACAGGGCACTCACCAAAGCTCCTAAGGTTTTGGTATGTTGGTATCATTATATTGATGAAACTTTCATAATCTGGAGACACGGTAGCGACTCCCTGGATCAGTTTTTGCACCATTTAAACATAATGAACTCTAGTATACAATTTACCACGAAAATAGAAAAAGAAAAGTAAATTACCATTTCTGGATGTGCTAGTGGAGAAGAAGGGGCATCACCTCAGTTCTACTGTAAACAGGAAAACAACTCACACTGATAGATATCCTCATGCTGGCTCAAATCATCACCCGGCACAAAAGGAAGGAGTCAGAAAGACTTTATTAAACAGAGCAGAGATATTATCAGAGCCGACAAAACTGGCAAAGGAAAACAGATATCTCAAGACCGTCTTCATGAAGAATGGCTGTAATTCCAGTGCATTTGAGATGGTTCAGAAGAAGAGAACACGTAAGCAAAATAGTAAGGAAATGGATAAAAAAGAATAATTCGGAGACCACGCTACCATTCCATGTGTTAAAGGTACAACAGATAGCTCGGATCCTCAAGAAGCACAAGATCAGAATGACATACACTACTGATTAAAAAAAAAGTGGCTGTTTTTCCAAACCTTGAGGATAAGCTGGGACTCAGGATCCCAGGGGTATATAACATTCCAAGCTCATGTGAGAAATCATACATTGGAGAAACTGGAAGAACAGTAGACACGAGGCTCAAGGAACACATTTAAAATGTAAAGCATAGACACACAGGGAAGTCAGCATTAACAGAAAATTTTATAGACACCACCTGGTAAGATGCAGTATGAGAATGCCACCACCCTGGCTAAGGAGAATAATTACTGCAGCAGAACAATCAGGGAAGCCATAGAAATCATAATAAATATAAATAACCTTAATAGGGAAGAAGGATACATTAGGAAAAAATTGTAAACCAGCATTATCAGTCAGGAAAATCAACACAGCTACTAGTGATAACAGCAGCCAGACATACACCTCCAGAAAGGAACAGATAAGAACCAACCAATGGGAAGGCAGACTTAGATCAAGGTCTGGGTCCTAGGCAGGTATGAAAGCCACCTTGGACCTGTCATCGCTCTCATTCTACCTTCAGCCATAAAGATGTCATCACATGATGTGCGAAAGCTTCACACGAAGAAACTTTTGGTCAAGCCCTGAAGAAGTGTTTATAAATATACAATATTGTTTGCATAAGACAAATATTTAGCTAATCTTAATCAAAAGGTTACAAGAGAGTTTGACAAAATTTTAATAAGTTACTTATTTACTCGAACATTAGAAATGAGTTAAAATTACCAACCCAAAATAATTAGGTGAAGTAGGAATTTGGGATGTATTAAACATAGTAATAGCAAATAAATATCTAGAAATATATGGATCTAGCAGGAGACAGATGTAAAAGATAAATAAGAAGTAATAAAATATGTTGTATACTCTCAAAGAAGTCAAATTGAATAAGTTTTACAGAACAATAAGTTGTTCTTGATTCAAGAAATATATATAAGGAAATAATGACAATGATTAACATGAGAAATTAACTAAATTTTCATAACCAATAAAGAATCCTTTATGCATATTATAGAGATGAAGTGATTAAAAATGGGAATAATGAGTATCAATGCATATTGTAATTATTGAAATGTAAAATTGTAAATGTAAAATGAAATGTAAAATTTTGAATAATAGTACAATATTTATACAAAGCAAAAACTAATAATCAAAATTTCAAAAAATTAGAAGTATATTATATGCAAGAATAATTTGACTGAAATGAATAACAAAAAATAAATCAGAAATATGAGTCTAAATGTAAAAAATTTAAAAATCATGAAGTTATCTTAATAATAATATAATGTGACAAAATTAAAAAGTGTACATCTGGAAACAGTGTAAGCTAACCAGTGACAAAAGTATTTGTCAGTAGAATTAGTTAAGTAAAATTGAATATAAGACTTATAACAGAAAAGATTAATATAGGAATTAACTCCTGGCTTCTCTTGTCTTATTGAAGGCTTGGTTCTTCCCATTTAATAAACGATTCCAATCTTCCAGTTTCCCATACTCATTCCCTAACAGTTTATTATTAAATTTTTAACAGATGATTTTAATAGCATATCTTTTCAGAAATTGGTTAGTTTTCAGCTTCCTCTTTTCATTATTCTTTAAAAATGTTTTTTTTTTTTTTTCTCTCATTTTGTACATATTTTTACAGAATCATGTGTTTTGATTATTTTGATAACTCCCCATTAATGACAGTAATGTAATAAAAGAAGAAGTGAGACAAAAAATTAAAAAAAAAAAAAAAAAAAAATTACTTAAGGATCTTATGTAGTCATAGAATGTAAAAATCAAGTGGAGATAGAAGAAAGGAATGAATAGGTAAAAAACAATATTGTATTCTGTATATTGTGAATATTAATGAATTTGCAGGTAATTGATGAGTGAAAAAGTACAATAAGCTTTGGCTGAAAAAAACTTTCATAGCTCAGTTAGCAGTCAACTCGGCCTTGAGTTTTAATTAAGAGGCCTCAGGTTCAATTTCCAGAAGAATCATTCATTTTATTTTTTCAAATGATGTTTTAAAGTTTGTGTTTAAACATGGCTGGCTAAGTTCATATGACTGACTCTTTAGAGTGAGAATTTAAAACAAAATTCATAAATGTTAACTCACCGACAAATTCTTCTAAGTCTGACCAATTATCAAAAGGTGGAACAATTAAATTGAGGCCTTCAGTTGAATTCAGTACAATAGGGAAAGAGAAGCCATTTTCTTTGAGATACTGAGAAGTCAATGTTCCAGGATCCATTTTCTGAATGACTTCATCAGCACTAAGATAAAAAGAATATATCAGTATAAAAAGAAATAAAATACTATGTCAATAACTCAATTACTTATTGAAAAAAAAAAAAATTGTCTTTGTTCATTATTACAAACAAACATAAGCATGAAGTGAATTACTTAATGTAAATATAATTCAAATATTTAACTGCGTACCTCTATATAAGTCATGCTAAACCACTTTAGAAACAAATATTTAATTTAAAACACTTATAAAACGACAAATATAATTTATTAGTTAAATAAACATTGTTTCAAGTAATTATAATTGTTTTTGTTCAATTCATGCTTGTAACTTTTCTATTCCAATTATATTAATATTAAAAAATAAAAGTGAAATAGTTGAAAAGCTAAAAGATGCAGCAGTCTCTTAATAATCCAGGTCTCGCTAATACTNCCCCCCCAAAAAAAAGAGGGAAAAGGATGCTTAAGTGTCTTTAATTATTTCTTAATACATGAATCCCACTTCTGCATACTATATGCCATAGGCACTAAGCAGAGAAAATATTTGTTATTATTAGGCTAAACAGATTTTCATGTTATATCAATATCATCTGAGAAGCTGGGAGAAATGATTATAGATAGTTATGCTGAGCTGTATACTGGCCTCTTTCACAGCTTTTTCTTCTACTATATAGAACAATATACAAGTGAAGACTTCCTCTTGTTGTCTTAAATTAGCTAGAAGAATTTTTTTTTTTTTGGGTGAATTTACACACACACACACACACACACGTTTAATTTCTGAAAGATTTATAAAAAATATTTTGTGAGTCTTTCAGAAATCAAGGAAATGAAAACAGATTTATTGAAATACAAAAGAAGGAAGTTTCCATGAAAAGATACACACATGCATTGAAAAACTTCTTTTTTACTTTAGTTATAATACAGAATGGAACCCTAGTTAGTTAGTTTGTGGTATAATGAAACCTAATAAGAAGTAGTTCAAATCTTCTTCAGAATTTTTCAATTAGAGAAATAAGTTATTTAATTAAGATTCTTTTGTCCAAAACATTTAACTTCAACTTGAAGAGATTCTATTTCTTCAAATATTGAGGTGTGTAAAAGTGGTATATAAGTGTGTTTGAGTTGCTTTGTGAACCATTACTATTTTACTATTAATATTTTTACCAGTTTATATTAGTTTTAAATATACTCAAATAAAAAAAAACAAAAAAAAAAAAAAAAAAAAAAAAAAAAAAAAAAAAAAAAAAAAAAACAATAAATATTACAAAACTGAAAACCATTATAAAGTGGGATTAAATTCCGTTTCATTTTTTAAATTAAAAATATCTCATTATTTATTCATTCAAGTCTTTTCTTTTATCCACTCAAATGTTACGATTCCAACTCTACATTTCCACTCAATCAGAAACAAATCAATTAATTTCTAATAAATACCTCCCCCAAACTATGCATAGACTTCTCCAACAACAATAAACTACAACATTTATACACTGAACTGAAAGACCCCATTCCCCATACTGACAGATGTAACATCATTAACAAAATCCCCTCTCTACTGCAGCATGTGAGGACAAACATAGAACCCCATAAAAAGAAGAATCAGCAACCATCAACATGACATTAAAAATTTAAAAAAAAAACCCTACAGCTCTATCAAAACATTCCACTACTGACAAACATACTTTCGACTTTGACAAATTCATAATTCTTACTACTGAACCCAACCTTGAGAAATGACTTTTAGACTCATCTATTCACATACATTTAGAACGAAACCCCATCAATGACAAAACAGACTAAGACCATATTTCTTCCACCTCATTGCATTATTTTATTTTATTTCCCCCACCCCTTTTCCTACAGTGATATTTCCACAAACCTCAAGCCTAGATACTAGTTTTGGCAACTACACTGATATTCATCAGTGATCCTGCCATTCCTATTGGACTAATTTCACTCAATAATGAATACAGTTTTTAGTTTTTAGGCCTAGATTTAAAAGCTATATATAGTATTTCATTACGAAAAACTGAAAACTGTGGTCTGTAGTAGAGCATTGATAGACAGACACATTTACCCTCACACAAACAACTACACACGCACATATATAAATTTAAGTGACAATAAATTTTTGGTGTCTAGTAGTTTTCTTTATAATTACAATACTAAAATAGTAGTATTTTTAGATCTGAGAAAACAATGAATAATTTTTCAAAAAATCAGTTTCATGGAATTCGTTAAAAGCTATTGGTTTCTAAACCAGGTAATCCTGCTCTAATTAACATCCAGCCACACTTAGCCTTTAGCCTGCTTTCCTATTCTACAAACCCCAATTATATTAAAATTTTTCTCATTCTATTCTACTTACTTGAATCCCATCACCTAATTTTTCTTCTAGGTTTAAAACAATTACGGATTCTGAATGTTTATGACAATTATGAAACAATTTCCCATTGGAAACCTGGAAATAGACTTTTATATTAGATTCTTAATTAAAATTTTGACCTACAATTTGATAGTTTTAAGAGAAAAAAATAAATAGGAGTTCAAATGGAGAGTTTTGACTTTAGGGATTATTAGTAGAGTTGGGGTTAGGTCAAGATTAATCCAAAAGGTACAACTCAAAAAAATTTATTTTATATTACTGCCGACATTTTGGCTTACATAGTAAGGCCATCTTCAGGGCTATCATGAAGATGAAAGGGGACTAAACATTTATAACTGACTTTATTCTCTTCAAATAAATATAAGTAATCCTTAAACCATATTCACTGCATGAATTGCTGAATAATGATCTAAAAATAAATTTAATTTTAGTTATATAGTACATGAGGAAAACTCATGGAAAAGTAGAAGATAATAATATAAAATGTAATTAATATTAGTTAGTTCATAGCATATCGCAGATGGACAAACAGTAACCATTGAATTATAGTTCTCCAACTTTAATATCCTGAATCTATGCCCAATTCAAACCCCAAAACTGAGAGATTTTTGAGAAATTTGTGGAGTGAAAGAGAAAATGGAGAGAAGCCTGGAATATATATATGTATATAAAGAGCTAAGGAAAGCTGAAGGGGCCACTATCAGAGCTAGGATGTAGGACTGTAACCCACTCCAAAAGTGAACTACTGAAAGAAATTTACTAAAAGAAATATAGGAGGATACTCAGACATGAGTATAATTCATAGAAAAATGTTTGACATTGGAATATAATGAACAGTGAAAATGAATAAGAAGACTTCATTCAAAAGCAGAGAACAAGAATATCTACTCTTTTCCCTTGATGACTCCTTGCTTGATGTGCCCTGCTTAATTCAGCTCAGACAGTCTGTGGGTGTGGATGGGTTGTGGGAGTCTCAGACAAAATTTGAAGTAAGGAAGAGTTGAGGGAAACAAATGAGAAAACTAAGATGGGAAAAGTATGAAGAGGTCTTTAGAAAATGTAGGACACGATTATAATAGGAGCCCTAATAGAGATATATATAATTAATTCCTACAGTGATATTACATGGTATATGTGAAGTAGCAGAGAGGCAACAATTAAAAAGTATTGACAGATAAATAAGCTAAACCACATCAGCCTTAAAAGTTACTTGGATGTTACAGGGCAGATTTTGGAGAGACCAGAACTATTCAGGACCTTGTCACTTAGGAAATTAGGAGAATTAAAATGTTTAGTATCGACGTGATTCACCTAATAAAAAAGAAAGCTATTAGATTCACCACAAAGTAAGTGATGGGGGTATTTTACTGTGTTGTGGAACTATCCACTTTTGGTGGCCAGAAGTCATATAGAAGCTAAGGCTATGTTGTATAGAGAACCTTTTATCACTTACTTACTCTCAAAATACAGGCTCTTCACTCCTATTGTCAAGATCTAAATATCAGGTTAACCTATCAAAGAATTAAATATTTTTATGAATTTATAAGCCTAATAAGGATTCAACAAGTTGGAAAGCAAAACAAAACGTTTCCCATATGTCTTGATCAATGACAAACCAGTCCATATAGTTTAAATTTCAAAACTTGAAAAGGCCACTGGTATAGGGGTCAGCCCAAAACATAGAAGGAAAAGTGAAAGGGAGGGGGGAGAGAGAGGTAAAAGACTAAACTACTTTTATGTCAAAATATTTACATCCTTTCTTAGACAAAAAGTGACAATGAGAAAAAGAAAGAGAGAGACTTGGTTACTTGAACTTGAAGAGTCACTAAAAATGTTTTAACTTTTAATTTTTGCTAAAATTGAATAACGTGAAAAAATCTTGATAAGAACATAACTTTACTACATTATGAGTCATAAATTTTAATTTGGATTGGTAAATAATGTTCAGTACAATGAAATAACAAATTTAAAACATTACTCTTTAAAGGTCCTTTTCTTCAGTTCTTCAATAAATGGTGAAGAACCAGTGAAGAATGGAATTGAAGGTGAGTTCTCCATTTTTTATTCTGAGTAACGACACTTATATTCTGGAAAGAAAAAATAAAATTCAAATAAATTAGCCGATATAATGTAAGGAGCTGAATTAGAATGGACTCAAACCATATTTCACTCAGTAAAAGAACTAAAACATATAATTAAAATAGTAGCTATATGATTTTACAATTATAATTAATTATAATATGATTTATAGGTATTTCAAATAACTTGTCTCCTTTAACAAAGATCATACTAATTTTTCTTTTTTTTCTTTTTTTTTTTCCCCCCAGTCTTGCATTAAATGAATATGTGGTTAAAGGAAGCAATAATTTCATTAATGATTCACCATCTGAAGTCAATTCATTCCTATCATACCTTCTATTATCCGTCTTCATTGGTTTCTGCAAACCATCATCTGTTGGCGAGCGCTTTCGGACTTTGTCCATCTTCTTGGACGAATACATGTGTTCACTGTCACTGTCTGTATTCTGTGGAGTTGAATACAGACAGTGACAGTGAACACATGTATTCGGCCAAGAAGATGGACAATGTCCGAAAGCGCTCGCCAACAGATGATGGTTTGCAGAAACCAATGAAGACAAATAATAGAAGGTATGATAGTTCTATATTCATTGGTAGTGAAAATAACCTTTTAGATTATTTCAATTCATTCTCCCTGAGGGGGACTTATTTTTATGAGATAGAAAATTAAACCTATCTTTTTCTGATACCAGTTTTTATTCATTTAGATAGAGATTTAGTTAGCTGTGGAAATATATGATTGAAGTTAATTTGTATTTGGTCAAAGTAAAAAACCCAATTTTCTTCAAATTGTATGAATTTTATTAACATTCACTGGCATTTTGGCTTAGATTGTAAGCTATCTTCAGGGACAGTCCATTTATTTTAACAGTAAAAGGATTAAAATATCGTGAGAAGATATTTTAAAAATAGAACAACTAGTAATTAAAACAAATAAAAATTGAAAGTAAAATATGTAAATGAGTTTGTGAAAGTGTATTAGAAAGACAGAAAAATTATATACATATAACATTTTGAAAAATTGTCAGGTCCTGTCTTCTACAAGTTCCTTAACTTTTTATAAATAATGATATTAGCTGTGGTATGTAATCCTACGTTTAATTTTATACAAGAAATGCAAAGAGAGCCTATCTTACTACCTCAGCCAGGACTCGAACCCGGGTCTCCTGTTTTCCGGGCAAGTCAGCAGATCACTATACCACCAAGGCAGGCTAGATAATCTCTCCAATTCCCTGCACTTTACTCTGAGTTTAAACCACCAAGTAAGATGACTTATACTTGAAGAAGCTAACATTGTCAGCTATTTGTTAGAATCTCTTTTTTTCCTATATTTCTTTTTTAAATTATACTAGTTGTAGTATATAATCTCACATTAAATTTTATACAAGAAATTCAAAGGGAGCCAGAAAAAAAAAAACAAAAAAAAGAACATCTTAGTTACGCAGATTTCTCTATATTGACAGCAGCTCCCCTCTCCCCCTCACGATATACATAGTTTCTTAGTAGAGAATATGTTGGGGTTCGGTCAAGGTTGGATACAAATATATGGTTTCTATATTTTCCAATAAGTTTCAAATACTTATTAACACATTTTTCTTTCAATTACTGGCTGTTCTATTTTTTATCTTTTCTCATAAAATTGTAATTCTGTTAAAAGCCCTAAAGATAGCAAAATGTAAGCTTAAACGCTAGTGAATATTTCAAAAATTCATATTTTGAAGGAAATACTGTTTTTAAATCAAAATTTTGACCGAACCCCAACTACCTTTACAATCATTACACTGGGGAACAATTTCAAACTCAATTTCTGTTGAGTTAGAATTTTTAGCTGTTTTCTATAGAATTAGGCATGCTGGTTTCAAAACTGTTCTTAGTTTTCTTCTATTACGTCACATTCGGTTTCTATGTGGGTGGGGCTCATGCTGGTCTAGACCTACCTGTTTAGCTACGTTTGTTATACTGTGGTGAAGCGTTGTGTGTCGGGAAGCAGTATTTAGTATTTTGTTATGAAAGTGTACAGAACTACATAGTGTGTTTGAACTGAAATGTTTCCTTATGGCTACCTCTGCTCCTACATGTCAAAAGTGCGAAAACAGCCCCAATTTGTTTTGTTACATATGTGGCAGTTTTACCATTCCTTGTCAAAGGAGAAACATCAGTACATTTGTCAGACAAGCATATTTTGCCTATTTTAAAGTGAAACTTGTTGATATTACTTGAGATTACCTCAGGGCAAAAAAGTCTCAAAAACCATTTATAAATGATTAAGCTATTAGCTGAAGTACCTTATCTCCTTGTGAAGAAAGAAACTCCTCATTTTTGGCTGGTAGCAAAGATTTTATACAGCAGAATTAGTAAATAGGCTTAGCGCTTTCAAGGCCCAAGGCCTTATCTTATCTTATTTCATACAATCCACTTGCACAGTGTCGGGCACAGGCAATCAATCTATATATATAAGAACAGGAGGAAGAATGAAAAAAAAAAAAAAAAGGAAAAATTATACAGTGTATTTTAAATTTAAATAGTATTTTTAATTGGTTAACAGTCACCAGAAAAATTTAAATTACTCTGTACAATTTTTTTTTTTTTTTTTCTTTCCAGTGTGTGTTCACTAAACTCATTCATCCTCCCATTCTTATTTATTATATACATCACCTTAACAAGTGTTTTATTTTCTTTACACACACACAAACACACATATAAACACAATATGTGTGTGTGTGTTATATATTAAGAAAGGTTTAGAGGGAAACCAAAATCATATCTCCATTACCATTAGTGTTCCCTCTCTAATAGTTTATACTGATCCTGTCTCAATACCTCATGATGAAAAATAGAAGTTCTTGACAATCACTGAGCAGATTCTTGCTACTGCAGCCACGATGAAAAATTATGACCCTCAAAATATTTTTAACTCAGATTTGTCTCATTTATAAAGATAAAGACTCTTTTATAAAGATTTTGTCTAAAAAAAAAAAAAAAAATGATGCTCAAGGAAGAAAAATACAGAGAAGGGAAACATGCCATTTTGGATGAATAGTAGCTCCATTATAACATGAGAGGTGTAGATGCAATCATCAGGGAATCACATCCTACTCAAGAATTAGTGATATGGGAGCTTTATCCGAGATGAAAATACTTTTATAGTTGGAAAAAATAAAGAAAATGGTGATGTAACAGAACCATTGCCAAGGACCACTTGGTTGTCGACTATTTATCTTATATTAGCAGTGAAATTGATACAAATTTCCTTCATCTTGGCACAACTTGTTAAAAGCTGTGATTGTCCACCTAATTTCTCCAGGCTCTTTTCTTCTTATATTTTGGAGTCAACGATTGCTTCTTCTGAACCAAGTAAAAAAAGAACGGTTCCACCGTTTTTCAACTTTTCTTTTGCGGCTCTTTCCATTTGTTAGATTTGACTGAGTAACTGGTAACTGGTCTGACCCAGTAACTGATAGTCTTCCAGTGATTCTATAAATGCTGATAATTAATTCCTGACTTCTAATTAATATTTTTTTTTTTTACTATTGCTAGATTAGATTCAACAGCAGTCACTGTAGAGAGAGGACATGTATTGCTAGCTCTCTGCAATTGTTTATTTTGAATAGTTATTTTTATATCAGACTGGTCACAGTTGAAGATGTAGTCAGCGTGGAGAATGTGATGGGTTTTCGAGGAAAACCATTGAAGAATTAAGCTACAGCAAGTGAGTAAAAAATTTTATTTTTATAGCTACGGGTATCGAGGTATAGACAAGTCTGATCAGGTGGGCACCCCTTTACTTCTCAAACAGCTGGCTGTTATTTATCGGCTTACACTATCAGCTAAGCAGATTAAGACATCTGTTCTCAGCCACCAACTTAGCAATAAGGAGCCGTTAATGTTTATATTTACCCTCTCATGTATTTATTAGTGATGAAATGTATTACCCATTAAAAAAAAAAAAAAAAAAAATAGGAGAAAAGTCAAATAATCCCTTTAGAGCATTCTCTATTCTTGTTAAATTCCATTCAACTTATTTTTTTTTTTTAAACTCCACGTTAGTATCATATGTTTCAAAAAGAAATATGACAGTGTCCTACAAAATTCTTGTATAATAAGGCATTATTCAAAGTTAAATTATTCTNTAAAAAAAGCATCATTGTCTTTAAACTTAATGATAATCAAAATAAGAGCCCCACAAATTCTCAATCAATTATCTCAAGTAGAATTGTATCGCAGCTTAATGACCCACTTCTGCCTACCGTCACACTCTCCGAACCCAGGCAGTAACAGGCAATGTCCTAGTCGATTAAGGCAATAACACCTTCTAAGGTTAAGTATATTATTAACCATCTGCCTAAGAACAAAACACGTGGCTATGACTTAAATTACCAGACAAATACTTCTAAATCTACCCCAAAAAGAAATTCGTTTTCCTGATTGTTGTCCTTCAAACATTATTAAGAAATTTTCTGAAATAATCCTGTTTCCCAAACCCCGTAAACCTCCTCATAACACATCAAGTTATAAACCAATCACCCTTCTTCCTGTATTATCCAAGGTATTTGTGAAAGTTCTTTTCAAACAAATAATGCCTATCATAAATTCCTTAAATATTCTTCCAAATCATAGTTTGGCTTCTGTTTCCAGCATTCTAATGTCCATCAGGTATTACATGTTGCAGATTTCATTTCCTCTTTCCTTGAATAACAAGTATTCTGTCCTGGAGCATTCTTAGACATCACTCAATACTTGACCAATTTTGGTATACTAGTCTATTATATAAGCCCAAGTCAATTTTCCCAAGTACCATATACCTAATCCTTAAATCATACCTTTGTTTGTAAACAGTTTGTTTAGGTATCAGCAAGTATAGGAATACACAGAAACTTCCCTGTGAAAGTGGGCATTCCTCATACAGACTCATAAACAAGCTAACACAGTCCACAATAGAAAATAAACTGATCTCCTGGAAGACATTAATACGAGCAATCTGGACATAAGGTACAGAACTCAGAGGTGTCGCTAATCCTTCTAATATCCAACGAATACAATCCTTAGAGAATAATTGCAAATGCTCCATATTACTTCTCAAACTCTACCTTAAATCAAAATTTTAATCTCTTCCGTCCAAGATCTCATCTCCATTCGCTTCGCAGTCTTCCACAGTAAACTCCAATTTCATCCTAACCCCCAATTACTATTGTCGAACTCCAATCCCCGCAATCCACCCAGACGACTAAAAAAAAGCGAACCTCCTGGGCCTTAATGGCTAAATTAACTAGGAGTGGGGTTGATGGGCTCTTTCTCTATGCCAAGTAATTTCTTTTGTTAATATTGTTATCTATATTTTTATTTTTACTTTTTTTTTCCCTTGGGGTTATGGAACTGGTCGTTTTCTTCCTCATGCTATTGTAATTCACTGGCCAATAGAACAACAGAGTTAGCAAATTACAAAATGTTATTGCTTATTTTACAGACTGTAATAAATAAATACATATTTAAAACAAATCTAGATTCTTCAGTATAAGAATGTCCAGGAAGTCTCTTCTTTTCTTCCTTATATTTGAAAAAGCTAGTGATATCATCAGGAAGAAATTAACATTGGGTGTGATTAAAGCCCAAATCAACTCCTTTTTCATTTCATTGAAAGAAGAGATGTCCTTTTCTGACTTACAGCTATCTGACTTAGTTCTGTTGGGGGAAATCCATGATATTTTGTGGCACGACTTGTGAGGAAATAGGAATCCTCCATGACAAGATCATTTGCTCAACAAAGACCCACCAGCCTTTCACCACTGTCATTTATGTTTGCCAACAAGTCAAATCATTATTTTGATCACAAGAAACATAGTGATCAAATGGATATGGCACTAAACCACAGGAACTAGGTCCAATACTCACAGAGCACAACTAGGTCCTTGAATGGTATCTTCCTTCATTTATTAAAGAAAAAAAATCAGGCGGCCAGAGCAGTGTGCTGACCATACCGTCTCTAGAATATCATGCATTAAGAATAAACATATCCTAAACTCCTGTTTCCAACTATGGCTTGTTGCGGGACTGATTTATTAATATTATAATTATTCAGATCAACAGCCTGTGCATTCATTATTATAAATTCTCCCTCTAAATATTATACCAGATTGATTATATTTTTTTGTTTATGAACTTAAAAGATGGCATACTATTTAAGCTAAAAAGTCAGCATTAGAAAATAAAAATTTCTGTTTTTTCAAAACTACTTTATTTTATCTAAAACCTGAAGACTGAGCACCAATAAAATCTCTCTTAAATTATCATTAAATGATCAACTAAGTTCATTGGTGGCTTATAATAGTCATTAATTTTAGAAAATACTCTTTGTCCTGGATTTATACCTGGCCCCTTTGGTAAAAAGTACCCCCAAGCAAGTACAAGAAAGAAAAAACCAAGAACCAAAGTTACAGTTCTCAAAAAAATGTCTAAATAATTTATCCAGGGGATGAACTGTTTAGAGCAATTTTTATACTTAACCCTTTGAAAAGTAATAATAAATAATAATAATAAAGTAATAAAAGACATTATTTTTATTTTTTTTTTAATTTGAGCGGGTCCCAATAGGCCTCACTAGTTATGGTTTATAACTTTTAAACAATACAAAGCATAAAAACGACATTATTTAAGCTAGTTAAATTATTTCAGACTTTCTTGATAATAAATATGCAGTTAATTTTACATACCTACATACATATATATTCCATAAGGAAACTTAAAGCCTTATAACCTCAACTCTAATATTTTCAGATACACTACTTCAATATAGAATACTTATTATATATTACAACTTAGAATAAAAAAATACCAAAAACCCTTTAGGGTTTTTAACAATATACTATTCTTAAATTTATACATATGAAATAGAAAATATAGAAATTGAGGTCTTAGAAATTCACTTTACTTACTACTAAGAAGATTAAAAATATAATAACTTCTGTAAAAAATTTTATATTCCTGATGGTACCTCCTGATATAACAATAATCTGAACCGCCATACACAAAAGTAGGCCACCTAAAACAAGTAGTACAAATGCTGTAATGAATTAGTAATTTATAATAGAACTTAGTAGTTTAAATATCACAAAATGATTTGTAAGAGGAAAGAGTTAAAGGTGGTATTTTAGTACACATCTAATTACCTTCCCTTCAAGAAAATTCTTAAAGCAGATAAATCAGTCTCCACACCTAATGTTTTAATAGAAGAAAAAGGTAAGGTTGAGTGCAGGTATGAGAGGCATGGTCGGCTTCAATCAATCCTAAGCTTCCATTGTCATCGTCTCACATCTTTCTCTATTTCTCTTACATTTATCTTATTTCAATAATTCAATCATTTTCACTAATCACACATTTTTATTTTTCGCAATGTCAAAGGAGATAAAGTTCAGATATGATAGCCTCTCAAATGGTTATTTCCCATTTTAGTTACATTAGAAAGAGAAAAACTAAGATGATAATAATTTTATATTTTATAGAGATTCATATTTTAGAATTATTATTATGTAAATTAGAATCTATAGAGAGAATTTTTGTCAATGGCCAGGTTAAAAAAGCACAGGAATTCTCAGAAAAATAGATATCAAAAATATTTACAAAACAAAAAAACAAAGTGAGAAAAGAGATTTATTTATTACAGAGGAATAATGAATTCAAGTAGGAGACACTTCATTACCAACTCCTACTGAACAGAATATAGTGGAAGCTATTTGAAAGCTCAAAAATGGAAAAGCAGGATTATTGCACTATATCTCTACCTTACGCTATACATCAGACAAAATGAACTACTCTGGAGAAAAGGGCTTGTCATTAAGATCCCAAAGTGAGGCAAACTCGGTGATTGTTCGAACTGGAAGGGAATCACTCTTGACATTAGCCCTAAGCAATAAACAATAAAATTTTAATAGGTTTACAAAAAAAAAATTATTAATAAAATATTACTGTTTTATTAAAATCAAGATTTCAAAGGACTGAAAATGTTTTAATCCTATTTAATACTTAACAATACCAAATAATCCCTTTAGAGCATTCTCTATTCTTGTTAAATTCCATTCAACTTATTTTTTTTTTTTAAACTCCACGTTAGTATCATATGTTTCAAAAAGAAATATGACAGTGTCCTACAAAATTCTTGTATAATAAGGCATTATTCAAAGTTAAATTATTCTCTCATAGCTCATGAACTTAATATGAAGAAGGTGTACTTGACCAGTGCACTGGACAGCGCAGGTTTGAAAAATTTAGCAGTGGAGATACAACACTGGAAAGGAAGAAGGGCTCCAGGTGACCACTGATGGTTATTGGTGAGGTTCTACAGAAAGCTGTTACACCAAATCCAATGAGAGTGAGTAATTGGTTAGCAGATGGCTAATGAAGGTAGATAACAATGGGCTATACCTTGAGTATTAAGGGTAATTTAAATCATATAGATTTAATACATAATATATCATGCAAATGAAAAAGTCATTATATATATATATATATCTGTTTTCCGGGCAAGTCAGCAGATCACT
>KZ807842.1:0-16011 GCA_000696205.2 Oncopeltus fasciatus
TATAAATAAAAGATTGACCTGGGCGGGATTTGAACCCGCGGCGTCAGGATTGCGAGACCCGTACGGATCCCCTGAGCTAGCCTGGCGCCCCTAATAGAATCTTTGTTAACCATTAAATGAATGGGAAATCCAAAATAACCATTTAGACGGCTTTACCACTATCTCGTAAAAGTAAATATCCCTTATTTAAAATATTCAATGATTAGAAAAAATTTACTCATGACATAACATCAAAGGATATAGTGCATGACTAATGCTGACTTAAATAATTCTCTTTCATTTTGTAAATAATCCAACTTAACTAAAATCATCCCACCACCCTTATCCATTATTTTTCTTTTAGCCTGTATTTAAAAAAATTTCCTACAGTTTTCTTGGCTAGAGATCTATCTCGGGTAGGCCAGAAGATGCCTGACATATAAACTATTCGTCGTCACAAAATTTGTTAATCATAATACAATTGATAAATACCCGATCATTTCCTATTTTACGTTTCCCACATATGTAAGAACATTTAATATGAAAGTGGGATCCTGGAGACATGATGTCCCCTATCGCCTTCATGATCGCCCTGAAGATGGCTTACAATGTAAGCCGAAACGTTGGCAGATAATCCTTCATTAAAAAAATACATTTTTTTGAATTTGTGTTTTTTTTTTTTAAATCTACCTCGACCGAACCCCAACTAAAATCATCTTAGGGTTATTGCAATAGATATGATAACACCCCCCTCCCCCTTCTTTAAAATTACAAACCGAATAAAATAATGTAGAATAGAAATATGTCAGTCTATTGTAGGCAGTACATGAAGTTTCTACAGAACGGTTCCGAACGGCTACCCTGTAAATATATTAGTATTTGTCGGGGGGCTGTAGAGGAAAGTGTAATAGCCGCTATTGGTTCATTCATAAGCACTTCAATGAAAATAGTACAGACCACCTAGATTTAAGAATATATGTAGATATAATAATATCTACATTCTTATCGGTAATATAATTCAATCTAAATTGAAATAAGCATGTTCTTAATGTATTTTTAAATGTAAAAAAATTCCTCTAATTCAACACGTGCAGCTTATGGAAATATGCATACTATATAGAAAAATCAAATTCATTATTTCAGTTTCTTTCTGAGCACTGTTTGAATTCGAAAAGAAAAAATCTAAAAATCATTTACAATTACTCAACTATTATTCATTACTATGAACTCTTATTACAATCTACAATGAATCATGAGAACTTACTAAATGCTTCAGCCTGACAGACATATAGAAATAATTTATACATAATAAATAAAAACTTCGCTTGATAAGAATGATATTTAAAGATGAGCGCTTTCAAGATTCACTGTCACATCCTCAGAGCCCAGGAATTATGTGTTCTACCTCTGTGTTGTTCAGTTGATTCCTACTGATTCTAGTATAGGCTTGTTTTGGCTGGTTGGCGAACTCATAATTCCTAGACTCTGAGAATGTGACATTGAGTATCGAAAGTGCTCAGCTTTAAACATCATTTTTATCGAGCGAAGTTTAGCAATTTTTATTCCTTATAATAAAACAAGTTCTTTACCTAAATACTGATTTGAGTTAAAGATTTAGACTTGGAGTTAAAGTTTTAGACGCGGAGTTAAAGTGCCGGGAGTAGAAGAAATTATCTAGCTAGCATCGTTGGTGTAATGGTTAGCATAACTGCCCGGAAAGCAGGAGACCCAGGTTCGAGTCTCTGCTGAGGTGCTAAGATTTTTTAATTCTATTTCCTTGCATTTCTTGTTCTTTACCGATCCTTCACGACATAAAAGGTATAGTCTGTTCAAAATTTGAAGGCGCATTGCCAGTCAATAGATGATCATTTTAATGTGCTCTAGCAACAGATCTTATTAAAGTTAGGAACGAAACTTGGTATTTGAATTTTTGTTTGAAAATCATAGGAACAGTTAGTCGTTGGCTGAAATAGATCGTGGAGGAGTTAGGAAAAAAACAAATTATAAACTTTAATATGTTCGTTATAATTTTTTTTATGATAAAAATGTATAGGATATAATAGGTGGAAAATTTAATTTATAGTCGTTTTTTAACTTAATTATTTTCCAAATGCGTGTATTATAGAAAGTATTTAATACTGGAACTATTGGATATTTGGCACTTCCGCTATTTTTCAATCCCGGACAGATATTAGATAACCTTTTGGTGAAATTTCCATATCCCGTTATTGCAATCCCCAGGTTGTAAAGTAAAATTAGCCATTTACTCTTATGTACGTCCGCCTTTCATGGAATAGAAGGCTTCCTGTAAGTTTACGATACCTCTGCAAGTCGGATTTCTGCTTCGGTTCATCAAATATAAGTAAATTTGGTAATGGATTTCCAAAGGATGCTGATAATAAATACGTCTTGTCAATATTTCCAAGAGACCAACCTTTAGGCTGGCGTTGTATACAGGTTGCCTATCTACCCTCTGACTCGGGTTACACGGGGATCGGAGAGCTGCAGGGAGCCAGAAGAGAGGCCCCAGAACAGATCAGAGGACGTGTCACTTCAATCAATAACGTGTGTCTGAACCCCTTCCGGCTCGGCTCAATCAACTCCTGTCACCGCCGACACAAGGTCCCCCCCCGCCTCACGCCTCTTACGGCCGAAGTACAACACATGGGCAGATGTGACCCGGTGACAAGCATGTAAGGGATAATATCAGATCGTGTGGCAGCGAACGGTACATCCCGCAATGCTGTCCTAATCACTGGCTTATGCAGTACCTTCCAAGGCACAAAACACCTATAATAAGTAAAAGTCCATTGAAATATAACGAAAAGATACAATGGGAAGCTCTATCGTCACATTGCTCAGTACAATATTAACCTGCCTTTATGAACAAAATTCATCACATAAAAAATCATGGGAACGGTACTTATCGCTGGCTTATAAAGTTCCTTCTACATTCTCAAAAAAAGAAATACTACCGAGGTAATTATAATTTTTTAAAAAAGCGAGTATACAAGACAAGTATGAGCAGAAAATGCAGTAGATGCCGTGCGTAACGATCGTCGGAGTAAAATAGAAGTTATAGTTTCACCTCATTGACGCAAGTCGCTTATGAAACTGCTGCTCGAGCCACACTAGGTAGTGGCAATGTTAGTAAAGGCTATAACGGCAAACTGTGTAATGCATTTGAGAAGTACGTTGCGGCGTCAGAGAAGGGCAGCTAACTCTGCAGTCGCATTACTTCTTTAACCATTAAATCCCATCCCAATGGAATCCACTGTCTTTGACTCTAACGAAGCAATAAATAGCCTCCAAGAGCTGACAAGTCTTTTAAGGAAGGCTTGTGAATATCTATCGCTACTCTTAGGTGAAAACATTTCACTAACTCTAAGGAAGCCCTAAATCCAAGTGTAACCCTGTTTTAATGCAGTGATCCTAGAGGCCGGAAGTTACACATAGCATGGACATAGCACCTTTACTGGCTAGATTATTGCATGGACTAAACATTCGTAGAGTGATAGTTTGTTGTTACAGAGACTTCTCCAAGCCTAAATTTTCTCTATTGTGTTGTCCAAGCCTCAGAGCACATTGTCAACATAACTGCTCTTCCTTCTAAGACAATGGGAAAAAAAAAACAATGGCTTACTTCGTTGTAGATTGTCATTTAAGTTTAAGCCATTAGAAAAATTCCTAGTAATCCTGACAGTTTTATTTAATCACCATTATCTTTTAATACCCTTACCAATCGCAAGTAAAAATTATGGAAAATTATATTATTGGCTGACAGCAATTTCCTACCCTGATGCTTTCTCGCTCTTTCAAAAAGATGACATTTTATCAATTTCCTATGTTGGGGTTCTACGACCGGCAATCAGTAATATCTTTTGTAAATCTGCCGAAAGGACAGTCAAACAATACATCAATTGATATACGCCTGTATTATCTTTTAATGTTTACTTAGATAATTTGGTATCGGATTTGTTTATAAAAAAAATTATCAAATCATAACAGAAAAACAAAAAGTTGCGATAAACATGGAGCTATTTAAATATTTGTAAGATTACACAAGATTAGTAAGAACCTTACCTACTTGAGCACTAAATTTCATAGCAAAACATTAAGCTGTTTTATATGCATGACGTAGCCACATAGAAAAAGTATGTATGTACTTTCTATGCATCCACCCAGGTCACATATCTAGTCTTGAATGATTTAAGTGTCACATGAGGAAATGAGGGCTGTGAGGGAGGAGGTGTGCTTACATGTCTCCGCTTGACAAACTAGCTACAGGTGACACATTACCAAACCCCGATTCCCTGGGCAGTTCTCAGACGGAAGAGCGCGCTCTGCCTGAGGGATGTGAGTGAAGCCGGAAGGTCACGGCTGGCGGCTCTGATGGGACATAACGGGACACTTGCCAGCCTGTCATACCTGTCAACTCTTCCAGTGCCTTCCTCCAGCTGTCCACGATGCAGAGTCTGGGAGGGATCCAACTGCTGTACCAAATCTCCATAAGATCCAGGAAATAAGAAGTTAGTTAGCTGGTAAAGTAGGGAAACTTGTTTGCCTACTGCTTATTTTGCAGGCTCGAAGGAAACCAAAAAGTCGCATAATCATATGAAAGTAGTAATATCATGTCTAGAAGAGTTTCGTCACGTGGATTAAGCGAATTTATCACACGCGAAATTCAATATTTGTATTTGAACTTTCCATCTCATGGCCAACCTAAATTTTACCACTTAAAATAAGAGTCCAAAAAGAAGGAGATAGGTAAACTAAGTAGATCGTTAAGAAAGAAACTAATGTCGCAGAGGATAATATTAGACCGATCTAGAGTGGTGAACGGCGCTCAAATACACTAGTTTAGTTATTTTTAATGAAACATAACATTCTACCATATATACTTTGTGCAACTTGTAATGTGTTGGTTAATATTTACAATATTAGTTAATAGTTAAAAAAAATGTACATAAAATTAAAAAGAAGAAAGAAAGAACTTAACGTGTACTTCCTTCGCTTGATAGAGAAGCTGCCTAATGACAGTACCCCTAAAATCACAATTACAATAATTACAGTTGTTTGTTTTTTCATATTATTATTATGAAGTGTTGGCAGTGAGGAGGTCACGCGGTGGGTTAGTAATACTGGATTGAGTTTGGGGCTAAAGGATTGGATGCATGGAAATGTCAGAGTGGGAATTTATTAAAATGAGTTGTGATGACGTCCTTAACAAAAGTATTCCAAGGTCATAATTTAGTTATAATTGTCTGGATATTATTGTATTTGTGAACAGAAAATGAAGTTTTTGCATCTATTCTGTACCACATTTTCTTCCATTGCACAATTAAAAACGAGAATATTGAAGATAATTCTATTTGGGCTTCCTTTAAAGACGTACCAAAAATTGAATCGAACCAAAAATAATCTGACCAACAATTTGCTCAAAGAAACTAAACATAGAATTTTCAAAAGGAGAGATTTTTGACCGTAGATATTAATTAATATAAGATGATTTTAGTTGGGGTTCGGTCAAGGTAGATTAAAAAAAAAAAATAGAATGAGAAAAGGGGGGGAAATCAAAATTAACAATCTAATAACATTTTCGTTATTAATTTGGTTAGGAAAGAGTTTAAAGAACTTAATAGACGTAAAATGAAATTTTCAGACGTTTATGTTGCACAATGTACTTGTAAAACGCCTATTAAAGAACAAATGTACGAGTGTAACTACGATGGTTGAGCGCTTCCCCCACTATACGTACTCGGTCCGGCTTGACTAAACTTTAGTGGTCATATTAGATGATTTTAGTTGGGGTTCCGTCAAGGTAGATCGAAAAAAAAAATATAAATTTAAAAAAAAAGGTTATTAAAAAGAGTACAAATTTTTTAAAGATTATCTGCCAACGTTTCGGCTTACATTGTAAGCCATCTTTAGGGCTGCCTATCATGAAAACGGGAGAGGACGTCCTGTCCCTAAGTTCACATTTCCATGACTGATGACTCGTGGAAATATGACTCCCAGTCATGGAAATGTGAACTTAGGGACAGGAAGTCCTCTCTCGTCTTCATGATAGGCAGCCCTGAAGATGACAATGTAAGCTGAAACGTTGGCAGATAATCTTTAAAAAAATACACTTTTTTAAATTTGTATTTTTTTTTTCGATCTACCTTGACCGAACCCCAACTAAAATCATCTAATAATAAGATCTACGGAAAAAAAAACTCTCCATTTAGTGGTCATACTTCTTACATTAATTGCTCCCTCCTAAGGATGTAACTTAAACGTCCTTACAACCTCTTATTTGTTTCAATCTTTAAATAAAGATGAGAAATATCTGCTTAGGTCATGCATCTCCTGCTTGACAGATATTTTTTTTATCTAAAGTCAATTCCAGCTTGATCTGTTTGGTTTAAAATTATTTCAAATAATTATAAAAATTACTTTCAGTTATTATAGTTATTTTAATACTGCTATTCCTAATTCCACTAAGTTATTCTTTATTTTATTCCCTGCTGACTGTTACAAGCTCCTTTATTCGTTACAGTTAAAATTTAGCTGTTTTCAGATGAGGCAATTTGGCAAGAGGAAGTAGACAAGGCATATGCAGGACTGTTGGGAGATTTACAGTCGTCAATCAAAAGTCATGTAAAGAAATTACGATTCAGAGCGAAACTGATGATCCTCAACGCTGAGCACGCAAGATACGCAACTCAAAGTGAGTAATACATAGTTACAACGAATACAAAATTCTAAAATTAACCTTAACAAATACCTAAAAAAATAGTTACAATGACCAGAAAGTGTAAAACAAATTATGTTACTTTATTGGTCATTAAATGAATTGAGCTAAGTTTAGTTTTTTTATTAGTAAATAAAAACATGGTTTTCAATGCTGTTTCACAGTAGATTATCTATCTCATACAAATAACTATTAAAAAACAACAACAAATACACACACACGCACTTTACTTATTACTCCGTGACATTTCAAAGAAATAGACATACTGAATAAGATATTTAAGAATATAATTTGGAAGATTGAGCGATCCAACTTTTAAGCTATTGGACATTCAGGAGCCAATCTTCTCCAGCCTAGCTCTTCTATTCATTGTTTATTTCCGTTTTTGAAATATTATTAATCATCCATCTTATTTTTTTTTTTATTTGATGAATCGTAAACTAAGTAGATTTCAATAAAATAAACAATTTTTGAGGCGCCAGGCTAGCTCAGGGGATCCGTACGGGTCTCGCAATCCTGACGCCGCGGGTTCAAATCCCGCCCAGGTCAATCTTTTATTTATAATATAGAAGCTTGTCCTGAGCCATGGGTGTTTAAAATGGGTTGGCAATCTGTAGATAGCCCCTTCCTCCATGACCCTAAGTGGTTGAATGGAAGGCTAACACTTAAATTAAAAAAAAAGCCCAAAAAAAAAAAAAAAAACAATTTAAAAAAAAAATCTAATTGACCTTTATATGGTTAAAAGAGTAAACTTGTTTGCTAAGGCAATATCTGGACATTCTGGGAGGAAAGGGTTAACACTTAAGTATTATTATACTGTACTATTAAGTACATTATAAATACCTCCTATTAAAAAGTTGTAAAACATAACAATCAAAAATTACAGTTTTCATTAATATAGTCATTATTCTGACGTAAATGGCCTTCAGGCTGGCACGCCATTAAAAAGAAATAGTCTTTATTAACGCGTTGTTCATAAAACTAATTCTAACTTGGTTATAAGGCCTTTCTAACTTCCCTTTGAAGGGATTTACCCGGTCGATAAAGTTTGCCGACTAACGCCTTTGACTTTGACTCTCAGCTTAGCTCTGCACTCTGAGATGTGACCATTAACTGGAAATCTCTCCAGACATCATAATCGCTACATATAAAGTTGTTTTATGTTTGTATAGTTAATTTTGAATTTGTTTTTTCTCCATCGTTTTCTGTCTTATAATATGACACATCTCTGTCTGTACATTCCAATCTGTAATTTTATAAGTGCAATAGTTGTCTATTGTATTTCAGCCTGATGATGACTTACACGTTAAGTCGAAACGTTGGCACTAATAAAATAAAATAATCACCCAATAATTTTGAGGTATTTTATTTTTCTCATCCTGGCTGAAACCCTGATTAATTTCCCACGACTAATAATAATAAAGAATATATTACTGATCTCTCAATTCAACCTTCCTTTCTTCCTCCCCACGAACTTAAGCAATAATTTATGTATATATACATACACACACACACACACACACATATATATATATATATGGTGAAATATCACAATTCAGTTTTAAATCAACCCGCAAATTATATTCTTAAGCGTGTTCCTTTTTAACCATTCTATGTTGATAAGTGTTAAAATACAAATGTTGGAAAATTGATTGCATGTTAAACTCTTTAAATTCTTCTCAACCTTAAAAATTGCATATTATTTCCAATTTCGGTCTCTATGCTAGTGAGCATAGACTCACACAAACACACGAAAAACAAGAACAGTTTTCCTCAGACAATTGAGGCCCAAGAGTTGAAAAAACTTTTTCCGTCCATGAGCGCAAAAGCTGCTTAGTCATAATACTATTCAGGCTTATTTATTCACTTCTCATGCAATGAAAAATAGTGATTGATAAGTTCTGGTTGATCCTAGGAGTAAGCCAGGAATCTTGACAATAAGAAGCAAAAAAAAAAAAAATAGTTCTTAACGAACATGGGTCCTTCAGTAAAGATGGGTAATTTTTTTTTTTTTTTTTTTTCCAGAGGTCTTGACAGGAAAATCTCTAATTTCTTCGTTAAAAGGAACTCGAAATATGCTAAGCTCATACGTAAGGGAGAGATGATGATGATGTCACAGTCATTAATACTATCAATGGGAAAGTAGGCCTGAGATAAGAGTGGAGGCGAGGGAAGCTCCTCCGAGTTAATGAAAGGCCCCGAAGAGGCAGCTACGGTTCGTTAAAATGCACCTCTCAACAAGTGGTCATTTACCCTGCAAGTAGATGAGTTATTGTCTACTGCCTAACAGCCTAAGCCCTCCCACCAAACCCTGCTACGCCTCGGCTGAATGCTAACCAGGTGGAGGCCGCGCTTTTCCTCGCCTTCGCATTCCCACCTTCATGTCTGCAATCTCATTCATTTCTTTTTGTACTCACATGATTTTCCCTCACGCAGGGTTGCGCAAAGCAAGCTGATTTTCCTTGATAGTTGAATTCGTTAAATATTGACAGTAAAAAGAATAAAAGACTATATTTCATTTTAAAAGTTGAAAATAACAACGAGGAAAAAATATGTCAGAATGTGAAAAGAGAGAAGGACCGCTCAACTCTTATTCTTTATTTTTATTAAACATTTTACAAAACATAAATGTAGAGAAAACATACATTACCCTATTATAACTATTTTTAGTGCAAGGGAACAGAATAAAAAATCTAACAATCCCAGCCAGGAACTCCTGCCCAGATAGGGCCGGTTCGGCGTTCTCCTGCGATCAGGAGATCCAGGTTCGAGTCCTGGCTGGGACAGTTAGATTATTTATTCTGTTCCCTTGCACTAAAAATAGTTAAAATTTAATTTGTGGGATTAAATACCACAAAATTTTTTTATAAAATTACCTTATTATATTCTTCACAAAACTAATAAAAAATCATTATATGTACTCTGCTCTAGCAAGAAAATTTTAACCATTAAGAAAAACTAATAGGTGTAAGGGACATCGAATTGGTTGGAGTATTTAAAAAAAATGAGGACATTAAATCGCACAATGATCTAAGTACTTTAAGTAGGTATTTCATTTGAAACTTGCCAAATTTTTGCTTGGTAAATGTAGAATGGTGAATAACCGAAGAAAAGTTTTGTGGTGAATAAATTTCATTTGGGGAAATCAGTTTAAAGACATATTTAATATTAGATGTTTTTTGTTGGGGTTCGGTCAAGGTAGATCCAAAAAAAATGCAAATTAAAAAAAAAAAGTGTATTTTTTAAATTTATATTTTTTAGGATCTACCTTGACCGAATCCCAACAAAAAAAAAACATAATAATAATATCTACGGTAAAAAAAATTCCCAATTGGAAGAAATATTCAATGTTCCCTAGAAGAACAAAGAAAAAAGTCAAGAAGCCATCAGAAAATATTGGCTGTCGAAGTGATAGAGGTCGGTAACAGTTTACCAAACGTGTAAGAAATAATTGAAAATACATGTGGTTTAAAATATATCTCATTTATAAAGCCAAACAAAAAATCATGTATTAACAAGAAGAAAACATTTGCAGATAAGAGATAATTTGTGCAGCGAAATAGATTGAATACAGCATCCATTCAACTATATTAAAGTTAACAGATAGCTCACTATCTACATATACTCTACATTCGACGCCTGAACTCGCACTATATGTTCACATTGTAGAGCTGTCATCAGTGTCACCTACGAAAATGTCAAAAACAAACCGATTTTACACCAGTTTTCTGGAAGGAAAGTAAAACTTACCCGGGTCGCCGCTTCCAGCCACCGCAGACAGCATCTTACTTTGTGGCTTCTATCAAGTTTTCATTCTCTTTAAAACTTGGTATTTGCTCAAAGGACCATGGAGCAAAGTGAACTCTAGAGAGTGGTCACCCTATCTCAAGAAACCGTGGCAATGAGCAGGTTTTTTATTCTCTTTAAAACTTGGGATTTGCTCAAAGGACCATGGAGCAAAGTGCAATCTAGAGGGTGGCCATCCTATTTTAAAAACCCATGGCGGCACTGAACAGGTTTTTTATTCTCTTTAAAACTTGGGATTTGCTCAAAGGACCATGGAGCAAAGTGCAATCTAGAGGGTGGCCATCCTATTTTAAAAACCCATGGCGGCACTGAACAGGTTTTTTATTCTCTTTAAAACTTGGGATTTGCTCAAAGGACCATGGAGCAAAGTGCACTCTAGAGAGTGGTCACCCTATCTCAAGAAACTGTGGCAATGAGCAGGTTTTTTATTCTCTATAGAAGACTGTCCAAGGCCAGAATTTGAATCCCATTTGTTTCGTAACTGCTCGGACATCAATATTAATTAACCCGGATTTTTTACTGTTCATTATCTTCCGCTTTTTTTAAAACCTCTCATTCGCAAAATAATTTTGAAGGAATTTTGATTTAAAAAATTATTTTTAGTAAATTAATTATGATTGAGATCAATATAATCAACTATTACATCTAATTTATGTTTTAAAAAGTGCTATAAGGAAAATAAAAGTTTGTAGACGGCTTATAAGCCATGTAATATGTAAATAACTATATATATCATAATAATTGTACTTTCAAATATATTTACTTTATTATTATTATATTAAGATAAATAAGAATGCTAGTGTGTTGACGGTATGTTGCAGGACCTGGAGGAGCACTGAGAGTGGAGAGCCGAAGAGCTGGAGGCAGAAGGAACGATTGGCTGAAATCGGCACTCTTCGCCATTCTGGCCGTCATGATGGTGCTAGTACTGAGTGGGGCTCACCTCAACTACAAGTTGGAGACTGTGACCAAGCCAGACAAATTCTACTTCCCCGCCAGTACGCCCACCAATACTGACAAGATAGGTAAGATAGTACGGACCAATACATAGGACCAGGGGGGGAATACAAGTCAGGGATGTATTTGTTCTCCAACCATAGCACACCATTTGTTTCCCCATTCAATGACAAATGGTACCCGATTAGGGCTGGGTGTTCCCTAGGAGCACACCAGGAATCCTCTGGGCCATCCTAAGTCCAGTGCTTTAACCACCATGCCCCTGTGTCGCGGATCAATTAACTTCACATACTATTAGAATATATATTGGAAAATATTTAACAATAACGTTTCTGTTAAAATACCAATCCGAAGTTACTAGAAAATCTTCTGCGTTCTCACAAAATTGATCACAGCAAAATAAAGGTCTTAAGCTTAGATGATTTTAGTTGGGGTTTGGTCAAGGTAGATCCAAAAAACACAAATTTAAAAAAATGTATTTTTTAATAAAGGATTATCTGCCAACGTTTCGGCTTCCATTGTAAGCCATCTTCAGGGCTATCATGAAGATGAGAGAGGACGTCTTGTCGCTAAGTTCACATTTCCATGACTGAAGTCAGTTCTGAAGGGACAGGACGTCCTCTCTCATCTTCATGATAGCCCTGAAGATGGCTTACAATGTAAGCCGAAACGTTGGCAGATAATCCTCTATTAAAAAATACTCTTTTTTTTAAATTTGTGTTTTTTTGGATCTACCTTCACCGAACCCCAACTAAAATCATCTAAGAATAATATCTACGGTCAACAAACTCTTCTTTTAAAGGTCTTAAGTTAATCTCTCTCGGGTTAGAGTGCCGAGAGAAGATGTTTCGGCAGTGGGAAGGACTCGGGCGATTAGAAGTCCAGTCAAGCAGGAACTGTGAAAACAAAGAGAATTCTCAACATCTTGCTAGCAAAACGAAAAAACACTGAATAAGCGAATGTTTACCAAAAATATTTATCTTACAAACTTAAATATTATGAACTTTACGTAATAGTTGCGAATGTTTAAACCATCAAAACGTTTCTGTTCACAATCTGGGCACTGATAAGATCATCAGCCACTTATCATCAGCCAATAGGATTGGTTTGCAGAATTATAATAGATTTTAATAATTATTATCAAATTAAGTTTGTAAAAAAGTTTTTAATCAAGTATTGGGGTTCAGTTTAACTCCAACTCTTATTATGTGATCTAGATATGGCAGAAATGCTTTAAAATTATTATTTTTTAAATATGAAAAATTGAGCTAATTACATTACTCCATTGAAAAATTGTAAGGTCCCATTGACGCGGATTTTAAAATAATGACCGTAATTTATTCTTAAATTGTTCGTAAGAAATGATTTTTCAACTTCACACTTTGTACTACGGAAAAATGTGAACAAGTAAAAAAACATGTAGACATAACTTATTATTTTTTTTGGTTGTCTAAAATTAAAATGGCAAAAACTATTTTAATCCCGTCAATGAATTAAAAAAAAAAAAAAAAAGACGAGATAGAAAAGTTGTGTACTAAAAAGCGAGAAGAAATCTCATTAACCCCTCCTTCTGAGAGACCCTTCACCACAATGAGCGCCGCATTCCTGAAGAGGTCACGCGGGGTCTCGAACCTCCCATCGGCTTCTAGAAGCTCAGAAAATACATTCTCTAGACCTCCTATGTATGTCTATCGCTAGGGACTATGACAAAAAATAACGTTAATGAAAGTGTAAATAAGCAACTGGTAAGTTTCTAGAGGAAAATGGATCGAAGCTAACATTATGGAGCAAATAACGTGGGATTAAATACCGCAATATCGGTAATTAAAAAAATAAATACAAGAAAAAAACCGAGAGTCTAACAAATAGCTGCCAATGTTAGCTCCTTCGAGCATAGGACGATATATTCGTCTTACTGGGGGGTTTAGACTCGGAGAGAAGTGCGGGGAGTAGAAGAGATTATCTAGCTAGCCTAGGTAGAGTAGTGGTCAGCATAACTGCAGAACAGGAGACCCGGGTTCGAGTCCTGTTTGAAGTAGTAAGTTTGTTTATTCTATTCCCTTGCTTTTATTGCATAATGGAGCAAGCTATTCGGCTAACCTGTAAGTTGATTACACTATAGCCCAATTCAGACGAGTCGGTTTATTTAGCCTCTACACTGACAAACGGCCAAGCCAAGGAATCGGTTGGGCAACTAGACAAGTTTTTGTTTGTACAGCTGTCATTATATGGTGAGTGATTATTGGCTGATAGGACATAGGGTTTGGAACAAGCAGCGAGCGAAGGTGTTACATTGGATGTTTCAGCCTACAACCTGACGGGCAGTGTTAGTGCACACTAAGGTCGTCATCAGAGACGAGTATCGAAGAGTACCAGCGGTTGCCAACATCAGACAACATGGTGGCCGGCAACTCAGGTTGAATAACAGCCTCAGAATAAAGCATCAGACACACTGTAATCTGTCAAGGATGTGTCAATACATTTTCCATTCAGAAGAAACTCAATGACTCACACTATCTTTTTATTATGTTCCTCAACAAAACCTGACATTATTCTAGCTTCAGCAAGCAGTACAACTGTAAACAGCTTTATGAAACTGTCAGATATATAATGCCCATTAAACCACTCATTGTATGTTATAAACTATATAATATAAGTTTATAAGAATTGTATAACAGATACTACAGAATCATATTACCATTTGAATATATGCAACGAAACAGGTAAAAAAACATTAACTATTGGATGCGGGCAAGAAACGGTGAGAAATTGGAATATTATGAATAGCTCAAATATTTCAATAGCACATCACTAAATGGTACTGCAAGAAGCATTTAATAACATATTTTAAAGACTAAAGTTTATCTAATATAAAAATGTATTAAGTTCATCCAACTTTACAGAAAATAACATAACCTGAATCGGAATATCATGGCATTTCCAGATGAAATGATGAAGGAAATATTGCCTTAACTACTAGGCTTATCAGATCAGAGCTTTACTACCTCTCGTAAAAAAGAAAAGTTATATATATATATATATATATATATATATATATATATATATATATATATATATATATATATATATATATATATATATATATATATATATATATATATATANATATATATATATACACACACACACACACACACACACGTTTTAAAAACCGCATCATGGTAGCTTGATTTCCCCATGGGAAATATGCAAATAGTCCACTAATGATTTTCCAGAAGGATGGAATGTCCGCATGCTCTGAAAGAAGGAAGTATTCTGAAATTTACGAGAAAACTGAAAAAAAAAAAAAAATTGAATGATTGGGATTGGAGAACTTTCTAAGAGATCCCACCAATAGAGGAGTAGGGTAGCCTTTGGTTTACTGCCTTATTTTGAGGCACTGAAAGAAACAACAAAGTGACTCGCTAGTATTGCTAGATAACATCTAATGACAATGTTTTTAAACAATAAATGCAAGGGAACAGAATAAAAAATCAAAACTTTTTCAACTGGGACTCGAACCTGGATCTCCTGCTATCCGGGCGGGCATGCTATCCCTTACACCACCGAGACTAGCCAGATATGTTATTAAATTCCCCGCACTCTAACCGGGAGTTTAAACCTCAAAAAAAAAAAAAAAAAAAAAAAAAAAAGGCAAATACATCGCCTTAAGCTCGAAGGAACTGACATTGTCAAACTATTTATCAGACTCATATTTTACTTTTATTTCTTTTATAAATATTATTTCTGTTGTGGTATATAATCCCACATTATTTATAAACAATAAATGCAAGGGAATGAGCATAAAACGATGTATTAGCCTTTCTAAGAGGTTTAGACTCCCGGTACGAGTGCGGGGAATTTAATAAGTTATCTGTCTCGGTTGTGCAATTGGCTAGCACGCCGGCCCGGATAGCAGGAGATCCAGGTACGAGTCCTGGCTGAGACAGTTTTTATTCTATTTCCTTGCATTTATTATTAATAGGATTAAATAACACAACAAAAATAATATTTCTAACGATATTGGTTCATCTGACCTGGTTCAGTGAGACATCCTTGTCTATTGTAAAGAAAGTAAAAGGGTTCCCTCAAATAGTATTTTTTAGTTTGTTTTTTTTTTTTAATTTGAATTCATCAGAATAATGTTGTTGTTTTTTTTCATTATTTTGTACCCTTTTTCTATTATATAACTATTTTTCACAGATAACATCGCAACAAGATTACAAGAAATGGAATCTCTGTTAACAAAGATAGCATCAGAAGTTTGCAGGACAAAGGTGATTTTTCCGACAGAAAGAAACAAAAAATTAATAACAGGTCCGAATAAATCTCTCGTAAATTAATGTGCATTTTCAAAATAAACGCTCCCAAGCCTCTAAAAATTATTGCTTAGTTTTAGAAAATTTCTAAATATTCCCCGTCTCCTGCTTACATACTTCTATATTCCAGCTTACATCTCACTTCTAGCGATCCAGCACAGGAAAGAAAATTATTTTACAACTTCATGACTCCCCCCCCCCCCCCCCCCCCCC
>KZ807842.1:19093-47291 GCA_000696205.2 Oncopeltus fasciatus
ATGTTCACGTAGGCTTCGTCGGTCGTCAGATGTATTTACCATTTCATCTTCCGGGTTGGACCGAGTCAAATTGTTCTTATTTGCCGAGCTTTCGCACATCATGTGATGGCTTCTTCAGGGCTGAAAAGAGAATGAGAGTTGTAGAGAGATTTTTAAAAAATCCAGATGGTATGTATTTACCATGTTTTATACACCAGGTGGTGTATAATCCCGGCGCGGTCTTGTCCTTGGGCGAAGTCTCGGCAAATAAGAACAATTTGACTCGGTCCAACCCGGAAGATGAAATGGTAAATACATAGGTCATATTTACACTCTTTAGAAGGGATAATTACAGAATATAGTTACGGCTCCTCGGAGAGCCCCTTGGATCGGCTGAGAACTGGTTCTAGAGGTTGTCCACCTCCCGAATCCTACCTCAATTCATATCCAAGATAAAGGCCGGTACTTCTCCAGTAACTCCAGCCCAATCATTATCGACTTCAGGAAGTACTCAATATTAATAAGGCTCAACCTTTTAAAGCCTTACTTTTTTCAGTTGTTGTTAATTAAATATATTTCTAATGATATTAGAATAGTTCATTAAAACGAATAACAAAAGACGAGGCAGAGTTCAGCAAAATATATGACTAAAAGGTGATAAATATTTTAACTCTTTCAATAAGAGGGGCGATCGCGACACTATAAAGAAACACACAAAGTTTATTTTCTCATAGTTCACCCGTTCAACTAGCTTGGGTCATGGAGGGGGGAGGGGCTACATGTTCTAAATTTTTAGTCAATGGGCACTCTTTTATTCTTGATAAAACGCCTCTCCAAGCCTTCCAACGAATCCAGTTCTTTCAATCCAAAACCCTCAGAATAATCGCTAACGCTCTTTATTACGTATCCAATTCCTCCCTTCACCACGATTTTATTATACCTTTCGTTCAAGACCTCTTCTTCCTGCTTCACTCTTATCCACAGTAAACTGTCATTCCATCCTAATCCACTAGCACAGACCCTGTCTTTCAACTCCAACCCCTACAACCCTTTCCGTCGACTCAAACGAAGATGGCCTCGTGACCTGAGAACATAATTTGTATTTAATTTGAACTTCATTGGTCACCTTCTCTCCTCTTGCCATTGTAATTTCGTCATTATTTATTTTTTGTTCATTGTAACCAAATTACAAATTGTTATCATCTTAACAGAATGTAATAAATGAATAAAAGTGGTGGGAGGGGGGGGGGGGGGGCGCCTCGAATCCGTAGGTATAAGAGAATCAAATGGATCCCTTCCGCCAAGCCGGCGAGGAAGTCCAACTTCTTTCTTTCTAAGATACACACATATACTCACCCCATAAAAGTAGTAAATAATATAAATATAATATATAAATTGGATGAGCAAGAGGGCGAACTAACAAATGTACATTTTTGGCTACTCTTATGTACAATAGAGCATTTCTTTGGGGGAAATGAAATAATAAGTTACACAGAAGCAAAATGAAATGCAATAAATATTTACAAGTACTTTTCCACCTATATAAAAAAGCAAAAAAAAACAAGTAGAACACGAGTCACTGTATACTGATGGTTGCACAATATTATTAATTATCAGGCATCTTAAGTGAGAAAATTTTTCTAACTAGATCCTCGTCCCCACAGCTCCAGCGAGTTACTATCTACTGCCTGAGTAACCAAACGGTCATTCTCTAACTGATATGAAACTTGACTGACTAACCTAGTGTGACTAACTCCCTCTCCCAGTCGTCCTAGAGTCAACAGCCTTGGCGAACATACTTTTCAACTCTCCCATTCCCTCCTGGGGAATTACGAAAGAATGCAGCTGTTGAGGTTGTTCTCATGACATATATATAGAAAATAGTTTTGAATATTTTCTCCGATCCTAGCTGCCAGACATAAAAGATAGTGTTCAATAAAATGTGTATGTGTATACAATAAAATGTATATGTGTNTTTTTTTTAATGTTTTGCAAAGTGTGTGTGTTTGCTTTATGATAGCTAATACCCTAGCAGAAGGTTTTCAGATTTTCGCAATATAACGGATATGAATACACAGCGAAAAAGTACAAAACAGCAACTTTTTTTAAAAGGAAATTTACATGTAGCATAAAAGTGCCTAACTCAATAAATACTCGTAAATCAGTGAAATGGTCGAATGGGACGGGGGTTTACTGAAACTTCAAGTTGAAAAAATAATTTCGTACAAACTACAGCGGCAGAAATAATTAGATGATTGAAAAAAAAACAAACACGAAGTTCAAATTTTCAATATTGTAAGAAGTTATTTACCGAATCGAAGTATCAGAAGTAATTAACTAGCGGACTTAACTATGTCAATGAAAAGCAGCATTGAAATAGTAATTACAATACATACTCAGTTTTCATTTCCATTCAACGTAACTCAATATGTAACAAAATGGGTTCCTAACCCATTAGCAGTACCTTCTGCACACTGCATCTCGCACTTTGGAACGCCCACGTAGCTTAAGTTAGCTTACCACCGAGGTCTACACAAAGCTCTTGTTACTGGCAAGCGCACCCTTTTAGACCAACAGTGGCATTAAGCTTTTGGAATCGCAGCCTCATAGGACTACTAAAGCACCCCTTCATAAGGATTAATGGCCAATGTCGTTTTCTTCAGTAAATTTAAGTCTTCATAATACATTCAAAAAATACATCCGAACTAGGGTAGTATGATATTTATTTGGGCATACTGAGGAATTAATAACGAAATACTAACCTTGGGACATCCTAAAATGGCCTCGAGCTCCATGCCAAAAAGAGGACCTAAACTATACTAAAGATCTCGACAGAGAAAATATTTTTGTGCACGAAAACTTGAGGACAACATATACACTAGTCTGTATTGTGTCATCAGTTCAAAATACTAAACTAATAATATTTTAGAAGGAAGATTGGAGATAGGATGTCTTCTTCAATCCAATGAAATCAGTGTGTAACCTTTCAGAAAAGTGCTTCAAAAACTACTTAACAAGATATAGGATATTCAAGCGAAAATATCTGAAATACGGCAACTCCGGAGTTTAGAGGAGGAGCAGGGTAGCATATAATGATTATTGAATCTTTGGCTGCACTTCATGTTTCCTACCTTATACAGAATAACCAATTTCTAGGTATACGTCATTAACTGGTGACTGATTGGTAAAATTCCCTAAATTTGTACTTCTTGTAGGAGTGAAAATCTGCGAGAATATCTTGTTTGGTTGCCCACATCGCTATAGCGGACATGCACAGCGACATTATATAATACAATTGAAGACAAGAGCTAAAGCAATAGAAAGAAAATCACTTCGACGTACGCGAAAGTACACAGGAGTCTTGACTGTAGGCCACTCTTCAAGTGCGACGTCAAGCAATTATTTCTGAATATGCGATGGCAAATTGACGCATAATCCCAAGCCTAAAGCGAAAAATTTTGAAAGCTTCAGAGGCAACAACTAAGTTAAGCCTTGAGTGTAAATTAGACATTGAATCCTCCAACATATAATTAAAATATGGGTTTTAGTAGGTTATAATACAAATCAGATCTTAAAATAGTACATAAACGGGTATGAGACAAAAGAAACTGTGACTGGTATCCATTTGGTTATGCCAATATGGCTGCTATTTTTTTTTCGTTGTTGCATCCCCAACTATCAGCCTTTCCCGCCTACACAATTTTTTCTTTCAATGAAGGGGAAGGAAGCGGAAAGGGGCCTCACTAAACAAACAAAAAAAAATCCCCGAGATCTTTTTACTACACGACCATAGTGAAGTTGGCTCCAACTTTGTCTATCCTCCAATCTATCGTTTTCAATGTTCATCAGTGATTGTCAAAAGCGAAGGTCTGTACTTTTTACTTATAAGCGTTTTCTTGTAAATCAGAAAACTCTGAAAACTGCGAACTGTGACATATTTACAAAAAAAAAAAAAAAAAAAAAAATGTGAACCACACTTACAAGTATTCTTTAATGAAGAATCTTTCAGTGGAAGACTAAATATTTTTCTTATTCGCGTTCAGGCTACCGCACAAACTCAACACCTAAATTTCCACAACGAAAATAAGCCAAAAGAAGTAAACACAGCCATTGCAAGAAATTAAAAACAAGATCAGCTATACTAAATTTTTCGAACAACGAATATTTATTGAGGACATTGAAGTTAATTCATTTTAAATCTCTCATCTTACCGGCTACGTCTTTTCACTAATAAATAATAAGCCAATAAGAACTACAGACTACAGACAGGGGAAAAAAAAATTTTTTTAACGACTTTAATATTTAAAACATACAAAGAATTACTACATATTTGGAGAAAATATTTAACAATTTTTAAAATAAATTATAAACTCAATATCTACTTTTACTTTCATAGATTCGTATAAATCCGAAGCTTGCTATAAAAAGCACTAAATTCTCACTAAAAATAAAAGACAAATTAAATAGTAATAATGGAAGACACAAAATTATATTGACATAGAGGAACAACACTAAACTAACTAAAACAAAATTATTTTAAGGTAATTTAAAATTAATTTACATACAAGAAAATAAGACCTGATAAACTGTAAAAATAAATAGAGAAACCATTAAAAGTTTTAGTCCATAAAGTAAAATCTCACATGAAAATACCTCGAACTGTCCGGTCCAAATCTTATAGACATGGTATATTTATAATATACCGTCTAATAAATTTTTACACAAATTTATATCGTAAACAAGGAAAGAGATGAGTGAACAAGGCCGATTTCCCACGTTTTATTGTAGACAGACATGGTGGAAGACAGGTAAGCTAGTGAAGGGAGGGGGTAGCCCAACATCCAACTTAATACAGTCCCAAATAAGTTCATAATTCATAAGTTTCACCGTAACTTGTGTTTTCCATAGGAAGTATATCTTTTATAATTTATCAACAAATAACATTTTAGATCTGCTATATCTAAGTAGAATACTAATAACGATGACGATAACAATGATTTTTCATCTTAGTTCTTCTCCCAAACCCCCTTCCTTTGCCTCTCAATTTCGGCCATTGCAATCCTTAACTAGGCACCTTCAAATTAATAAATATTATATACGTATTATGTGTGTATGTGTGTGTGTATAATCTCGTAACTATTATTAGAATTATTAGTAGTATTGAGCGACTTGAATTGGAAAAAAACACATCAAATCATCGCTACAAACCGCAGAAAACTAATATAGTAATAATAATTATAATGAAGTACGTCATGCAAGAGCTGCTAAAACAGGAAGTGAGAGAAGCGCTTAGCCATTATAGTTATATTCGTATATGTCTTTCTTAGTTCAAATGGAGAGTTTTTTTGGCCGTAGATATTATTATTAGATGTTTTTTTTTTGTTGGGGTTCTTACCACAAAATGTGTATTTTTTAAATTATCTGTCAACGTTTATATATTGAAAGCCATCTTAAGGGCTATCATGAATGCGAAAGGGGACGTCGTGTCACCTAGATCCCATTTTCATACTGGATCATGAATAGAGTGCTTTACATATATTGTTGTAAAAAAAAATTGAAAATTACATTTTTTATCAATTATATTATCTAAAAAATTCTATTATTCAAAAATACACAAAGAATACAATTTTAAATTTTGGCATTCTTCCAAATCCCCGCAAAAATTAATTCCTTCAAGGGCTTGCAATGAAAAGCCTTTTTACCCCACATTTAATTTCTATATTTAAAAAGTAAGGGCCCTGCCCAATAGTCAAAATTACATTCTTAAAAATTTTTCGTAACATACATTTTTGTATAAATTGAAAATGTTAGGAATCTTTGTCTTACACTAATTATGTGCAATAGATTTCATCAGTTAAGATATTGAACGATATTTAAATTGTATATCCTGATTTCAGCCATTAACGAACATATCTAAGGTTTTGCAAAAATTAGCTAAAATAAATTTATAATTTGGTCCCTACCAAATTAAATTTAAGTTAATTTAATAAGATTAAATTTATAATCTTAAAAGTTACGGACGATAGAGCGCGTAAAGACACACACACATACGAGTAAAAAATTTTGAACGAATCAAATTTTAGCGTCATGAGACCAAAGGGAAGTCTCCCAAAAGTGATAAGACATTTTTAAAATAATAAAGTAATTATATTGTACAATAGAGACATTCCTTAAATAATAAACTTAAAATATGGACCGATACGATACGTGTGTAACAAATTGCCGTTTGTTATCTCATTTTTCTGGTCAGAACTCTAAGCCCTTTAGGTGAGTCCAAAGGTTACGAAATAAAGGGCATACAACTCTCAAAGCACCATTATTCTCCTCGCAAAATGTACTATGATATATATAGTAGTAGTATATGTGTATATATATCTTTATTTCTTAAATTAATGTATTTTTTTAAAAAGATTATCTGCCAACGTTTCGGCTTACATTGTAAGCCATCTTCAGGGCTATCATGAAGACGAGAGAGGACGTCCTGTCCCTAAGTTCACATNTATAATTTTCTTCTTAATACAGTTCCTAGCTTTAAAAATAAATTGCCGAAACTGCTGAATTTTGCATGAACTTAAACAATTTATTTGAATTAGATGAAGGTGTATTCGGAGAAAGAATTATCAAAACCAGAAAATAAAATAATCGAAAATATACACACTAGATGATAAAAAGAATATATTAGGACAACAATGTAAAACATTTCTTTTCTAACACGCGCTTGGTAGAGTAAAACAGTAATATTACTTCAGGTAAAAATAATTATAAATTAAATTCAACAAATTAAAAAAAAAAAAAAAAAATCGTATCACATTACGAATGGAGTGTGAAGTTTTTGTCAAAAGTCTAAGCAGGGTTTCTGGGGCATCGATCTCAGGTGTGACGTCAGAAACCCTTTCACATCTCAACAGAATCCTAACACTGGATCTAATTTCTTAGCTAAACTTGTACCACCTGTTGTATGGAGCTTATTAACAATGCAAATTACTTAATATCAACGAGTAAATTAATTCGACACAAAAAAATTTTAAGTATGCGAATATGCCTTGTACTATGTCATAGCAGAACCCAAAATTGCATTCATTATTTACTTAATAGTCATTTAAGGAAAGTAACACATTAAAAAGAAAATGATCCGCAAAGGCAACCCTTGAGAAAAATAATAAGCAAAATTTAAAATTACATAACTTAAGCATTGAATAAGGATAACACAAAAAAATTGATTTAAAAAGATTTCCAAAACATGTCAAAAGTTACGATATTAAGAATATAGTGGCATGAGAGTGGAATCAATCAATAATGATGAACACTTAAGGGTATCTTAAAAACTAGATGTGGTAGTTAGGGCGCGCAATATACTAGTATTATTGATTTAATTAAGAGAGAAATCAAACAATAAGTAGAGAGAAGGAAATAACTGAAACAAGTAAATCGCGATTAAGTTTTATTTCTTCTAGCGAATAGTATAACGTTACTTACAGTCTAAATGCTTCTTTTTAGGGCCAATTAATTCCTCAGTTGTAGCTTTACAAACTGATTTTGCTAATCCTTGCCCGGCAATGCTGTGCCGAGCAGCCAGAAGTCGATCTGTCATTGTTTGTCCCGCCATTTTAACACTCATAACTTAACTAGGAAAACCAAGAAATTTGGGGTTGGAGGCCCCAACTAAATTAACGTAAGTTAGTCTTATATATAAATGGAATGGCACCAAATAACAAAAATTTAGGGAACGATCTTGACACTTAGACGTGAAGATGGCGACTGCCCCCTCCTCCTCTGGCTGAGAATATCAACCCTCATGAATCAGATAAATTCCATGAGCTAAGTATTTGTTTTGAAATTTCTAACTTTAATTGTAATTGATCAATGAATTCAACAGCGAAAAAATTTAATTTTCTAACAGGATACGTCCTAAAAATGTTTTAATTTCTATTACATTAAGTTATTGAACTGTTGTATCTATTAAAAACGTAATCTGTACGAAAGATTAAAGTTTAAAGACCAATAATAAATATTTCAAGTATATATTTAATTAATTTTCAATTAAACTTTTAGAGAAATTATGAACTTGATGATAAACCAAGACTTCTTGATGATATATCCGGCAGTGAATTGGCAGGAAGGTTTTTGAACGGTTTACTGTTTACTTGATTCAAAAGTCTATTGTTTTGTCCTTCTGTGCATAAAGCTTCTTTTTTGAAATTCTAATTATTTTTATTTATAATATGCCTTGTTGGTACTTTGACAAAAAAGACTTGCGAAATACACCTTCTGCTTTGGATAACATAGATTATGAAACAGAAACTAGATACCGTAAAGAAGGTGCCAGATTTATCATTGATACTGGCACAAAAATGGACTTGGGTTATAATACTACTGCTACAGGAGTAGTATATTTTCACAGATTTTATATGTTCCATTCATTTAAGGATTTTCCACGTTACGTAAGCATAAAATTTGACTATTATATTGATATTATTTAGTGTTGAACATTATTATTTCTTAAGTTTAAAATATCATTCTAGGTCACAGCTTGTTGTTGTTTGTTCCTCGCTGGAAAAACAGAAGAAACCCCCAAGAAATGTAGAGACATCATTAAAACTGCTCAAAGTTTTTTGACTGTTCAAAAATTTGCATCATTTGGTGATGATCCTAAGGTACTTAGTTTTTTAATTCTTCCTTCTATTGATAAAGGCCAAGTTATAGAATGTTTCTTCTTTTGAAATATGAATATTTCAGTGTTCTGAGTTGCTAGAAATTTTTTGGGTTTTGTGTTCAGGTTTTTTTTTATAATTTTTAGGAAGAAGTCATGACTCTTGAAAGGATTTTGCTTCAAACAATAAAATTTGACTTACAAGTTGAGCATCCTTATCAATATCTTCTCCAGTATGCAAAATGTTTGAAGGGAGACGAAGCCAAACTTCAAAAAATGGTTCAAATGGCTTGGACATTTGTGAATGATAGGTGAGATATATATTTTTTAGTGCAATTATAGCTATAAGCTATAGCTAGGTAAAATTATACTTTCTTTTTCCTAAACTTTAGAATGATATGAATACATTTTTTGGAAAACCGAGATGTTGCTGATGCCTATAACCCGTCTTTGGTTGATTATTTCACTGTGTGATTAACTTCTATAGATTCTGTTTTTGTTTTTATGAGAACCCGAGGTCCTCACTTAAAAAATTTCTAACATACAAGAAGTGCAGATTATTACGAATAAAAAAGGCTTGGGTAGGTAATATTGACTTCATGAAGTAGATAACACTTTCACCAACAGCTGCTTTCCAGTTTATACCATTTTTCTCATCAAATAAGAGCAAAGTAGCTATTGTAAAATTTCTTTGAAAATAGAAGTTTCTGTTCTGTATTCTGTGTTTGGAAATAGTTACTTGAAGAAGGCCCCTTATTTTTTCCTTTTCCCCAAATTTAAAGTTCGTCTCCTGCTTTTGATACTTTTATTATTCTCAAATAGTATTAAAACTAAACAGTTTATTCTTTTTTAACTCAAAATGAAGGCCTTTATACAACTAATCCTTAGAAAATAGTTATCACAAAATACTAAAATCTAGATTTCTTCTTCATATATATGTCTCTTATCAAGTGATTTACATCTGAGTACAGAACTGTAATCTGTATTTATGTGTACCAAAGTAAAATAATGTCTAATGATGGAATGGTCTATCTTTCAAAGCATATAGGAATAATATTGTAATTAGGATTAATGACAATTAGATTAACAGAGTTGGCAGATGATTGGTATAGCTATAGTAAGATGTTTTAGGGGAGCAGTAAATGCGTTTCTGAATATACGCTTTCTTTATAAACAAAGATAGTAATAATTTAACATGCATGGTATTCTTATTTTAGATATGATTCTATTTATAAAGTAATGAGAGTGTATTATTTCAAATATGGTGGTTACTTTATTTGATAAAGAAAATTGTGCACTCCTTATTCAATTAACTTTTTCTACTTAGTGAGTTTTCTCCATGAATACCAATTTATTAATTAAACTAAATGAACATTCTTTATTTTTCTAATGGAGGACTAGTTTGTTAACATTTTGTTTTTGATGTTTATTTTTTCTTAAGCAATAATTTTCTTCTAGTCTGTGCACCACACTTTGCTTGCAATGGGAACCGGAAATTATAGCTGTTGCCCTAATATATCTTGCAGGTAAGTTAAGTAAATTTGAAGTTGTTGACTGGAATGGCCGGACTTCTAAGCATTACAGATGGTGGGATATGTTCATCAAGGATGTGACTTTGGATCTTCTTGAAGGTAAATATTTCAAAACTCTTTGTATATAACTAGTAAAAGTGATTAGAGAAACTTCTAAATTATTTAAGAAAAGTGATCTTAGAAGCCTAAAGTTTACTTGGCCAAAGTATAAGAAATTATTAGGACTCAATAACTTAAAATATACTATAAAATGTTATAGTATTTCATAGTATATTTTATCTCCTGCTATGCGGGCTAGCACGCCGGCCAAGATAGCAGAATATCCAGGTTCGAGTCCTGGCGGACACAGTTAGATTTTTTATTCTACTCCCTTGCATTTATTGTTTAAAATTAAAGTTAAAGGGGTTCCCCCTCCCCTGTCTTATGAACCTTCTGAAGGGAATGCTTCCCCTCCCTAATAGTCTTTAGCTAGTCTTGCCTAAGTAGATAGTAAGAGCCTTTATCTTTATCTGTCATTGCCCTCTCTGGCTTTTGTGATCAAATCAGTCATTTACTTTTAAGATATGTGTCAATTTATAGGGGAAACGGCTAGTTTGTTTAGCTTATGCTGCTTTTCTGTGTCAGACTGTTTTATATATTCTTGATTAATTTCTATAAAATAGACTAGGCTCATGTACTGATTTCTTACCTTGCTTGTCTGTCTATGTTGAAAAAATATAATAAATATTAATCAAACTGGTCTTTTAATTAGACCATACAATTATTAAGCAGCCTTAAGTATTATGAAAAATAAATAAATTTACCAAAATTAAAATTTTAAACTGAAAAATAGGTTGTTTTTATTTAATGACTAATCTTAGGATTGAAGATTGATGAAATAAAATATATATTTATAAAATGTAATAGTTTAAGCTACTTTCTTATTTTTTTTCTCTTTTAGATATTTGCCATCAAGTTCTGGATCTCTATTCACAATCTCAAACACCAGCCAATTCAGCAGATTCTCCACCACATCCCCAATCTTTCCCTGCAACTGAAATTTCATCTAGTAATGATAAATCTTCTAGTACCTTCCCAACAACCCAAGGTAAACTCTTTGGTTTAATCTTTTGTTATTAATTTATTTTATATACCTTATCAAAATTAATTAATTCATAATCGATTTTCTGAATCTGATTGAAGTAACCATTGTTACTTTGTTTCTTTATTTTAATTATTTATAGTTGTTAGTTGTATGTGTGTGTGTACTTAATGTTGAAACTTTTTGTGATCATTTGGGGCCAAAAATAGATATCTTTGACTTAATAATTACATAATCGAGAAAAAATAGTCTCCCAATTGCTCACTTAGGCTTAAGGAGTTTTTTCAGAAATATTAATATTTTAATCATTTACCAGAAAATTGTTGCAATTTTCTAAGGTTTTGGATTTTTATATTTACAGACCAATTACTTAAATTATCATTATATTTGATTTAAATGTGTGAATATTAATAAGTTTTTATAAAAAATATTAGAATTTTATCAAGTTAACTATTTTCTTTTGTAACCTTAAAAAAATTATATAAAAATTCTTAAAGTTGTTAACTTTTTTCATTTGATTATATTTAGATTAATTAAACCTATATTATTGTGGTTTAGTTGCAACTCCTATTACAAACTATTACGCTAAAGAAATTAGTGGGTTTTGTCCAGGATCAAAAAAATAAAATACTCTAAAATTATTGGGTAATTATTTTATTTTGCAAACAATTCGACTTAACTTGTATGTCATCATCAGGGCGATAGTGATGTCTGGATAGTCTCCGAGGGAGGTTTATGGTCACATCTCAGAGTGCAGAACTGCAGTAGTTTTGTAGTAATAATTGTGTTAGATTATTTTTCCTCTCATTCCTTATTTTATTTATTAAATCAAGTTTATTTTATGTAATTAATTAAATCAGCCTTTTATTTAAATAATTTTTTTTTTTTGTTTTCCAGCACTGAGCTCTTCTATCCCAGCTAGTAAAGTATTTGATGTAATGGGATCATCGAGTCGCAGCAGCAATGGTGAACTTCCAATCGCCAGTAGTAAGGTGCCAGCGAACCCCCTTCAACCTCAGCTTGACTACAGCTATCCAGTGTATGGCCTAGGTCCTCCTCCTATTCACTTCCCACCGCCTCCTGTATCACCTGCATCAGTAGTCCAGCACTTCTTCAACCCCCCTAGGCCAAGATATTTCCCTACTCCACCACCTTGATTAAAAATTTATAAAATGTTAAGAAGCTCTGTTCTTAGCTTCTAAGCATGTATCTGATGAGTTGTTTTTCTGCTTTTGCTTTAATTGATTTAAAGTTTATTTATGTTTTAAATTTGTTTTACATAAATGTTATTCAGCACATTCCTTCATTTACTCTTGCTTTCATATAACTTATATGGTCTGAAACATTTAGAAGTTTTTCATCCTCACACTTTTAGATTCTGAGGTGAAAGCTCTACCATAATCACTAAAACTGTAAAATAATGGAGTAATAAATAGTGGCAGACCAGACTAAGGAGAAAAGTGCAATGAATAGATTTAAGAAAATAGAAATTTAAGATGTCTCTATTCTTAAGAGAACCACCTAAATAAAATAAAATATATATATTTTTAACATGTATTTTTGTGATAATTCTTATTTTTTTATTGATGAAATTGAATTAGTTATAATTAGTAAGCTTATTGATTAGTTTAGTATTATGACTGGTTGACAATTTCTAATTTTCTTCATTGATATCTGTGATGAGTAGTATCTTAGGGTAAATAAAGATAATTTGACAATATTGTGTATGTTTATTTTTTTAAAACTATTTTTGACAAATTTACTCATTAATTCCTAACACTATCATTTCATGAAATACATTGCTTTAACTGGTTAGCATTGATAATTTGACACAGCTGGAGCCTCAAACTGTATTATATGCCTGTTACTTGATATATTTTTAAAATCATTTTAAATCTCTTCATGGTTACTACTGTTATCACTTACATTGTTTTATTTTACTGACAGTGTGATTCCACATCTCCTGAATCATCTTATACTTTCTATCTGCTTACTTCACCTGAGGTCGAGGTGGGGGGCATTATCTAGGAAAGCCAGCTTGAGGTCTGGCGTTTCTCCGCAGTAAAGGCACATATATTTTGCAAGATGTGTCTTAAGAAAATTTAAGAAAAAAAATGTATTGATGTACTTAGCAAAGAAAAGAATACGTTTCAACAAGTGATTGATTCACTTTTCTCTATTTAAATTATACACTAAAAAACTGTTGCAGTCATCTTAAAAAATAATCCCACTACCAGTAGTTATCATTCATCTATTTAAAAATTATCACTTTCATTAAATTCTTTCATATCTTAATTAATTATATTTTAAATTTTGTAAAAATGCTGGCAAACAGAAGGAATTAAATGCATCACTCACTTTATTTCTTCTAGCTTATTTTTAACTATTGGTTTTCTGGTTAGCCAAAGAAGTGTCAAATGACTGGATAACATATGTTCTTGAATTATTTTTATTCTTCTTCATTGTGGCTTTCGATGCTGAGTCCGAGTCCTATAGGCTTGATTTCTCTTTATCTTCCACCAATTAATTTTTTATCTAATTTTTTTTAAAAATTAATTTTCAATTATTTTTGTGATGACAAATTCATCCTTTTGCATTATCATTGAGTGATAGGGTTTCTTCTACAACTTTTCATCACTTCAAATGTGGAGTAAAACATCCCTTTTAAGAATCTTTCAACAACTCTGTAATTGCGATCTATAAATATCTATAGAAAGAAACCAAAAATTCATTCCTTATGCAAGAATCAATCAACAAAATTATGTTTTGAAAATAATCACTAACATCGTTTTTTATATAATTTATCAAACAAGAGCCAATTTTTTTTAGCTTCATGCATAGATTGTCAGGCGTTACTGAGTTACCCACTTTGTGTTCACTACAGTTGTATAGCCGAAACTGCTTTTTATATTCAAGGTGTAAATAAATCAGACAGGACTCAATAGATGAATGCAGAGAATGCACTCCAGCATTCACATTTTAAAAAAAAAAATACAAAATAGGTATTTTAGCTTCTTTTTGCAAACCAATAGGTTAAAGCCTGAAATTGGTTGAGGGGGAATGCAGACCAAAATTTAAAATCTTAAATAATAATAGCTTTGTTATTATTAGCATTATGAAAAAAATGTGGAAAACAAAATAGGTTTATTTTATAAGTTTTATATTACATTATATTTTTCAAAAAACTCACATTAAGGAAGATATAAGTATGTAATTTTATGCTTGAATAGGGCCGTCTTATTTTAAAATATAGAAACAAAATTCAGTATTTAGGCTTTGTGTTGCAAACTGTTGGATGAATTCATTTTTTTTTTAGTTAAATAGATTGGATTGATATTTTGTTTGGGCAATAAACATCACGATTATTACGCTCTTTTGATAGTTTATTGAGATTACATAAGGAGTATGGAGATTTAGTAGAAGACCAAAATCTATAATATTGATATATTCATTTTTATTTGAGTTAAAATTTATGTTATTATTTCCTTAAAAAATGCTTAATAAGGAAAATATTTATGAATATAATTACAATGATTGAGTACATCCCCCACTCTTTCTTCACAGTCAGTAGAAAGCCAAGGTTTTGCTGCCTTTATTTTTATGCCCATTACTCTCTCCTGCTTGTAAGATATAATTTACCTTTATATTTGGTTCCATCGTAATGAAACATAAGAAATCTTAGTTTACACAACTCCTGCGTGGTGGGCTTTATTCTTTTGGTTTATATATATATATATATATATATATGTGTGTGTGTGTGTGTGTAATATCCAAGCTTTCAAACTCATAATTTATACACGAGTTTTGAAAAATGTTGGTTGTCTTCACTACTTAATTTTCAAGTGAGAAGGAAGTGATTTTGCCAGTCTGCAGCTAAGAGATGGTTTTATGACTAGAATTAGCTTCAGAGCCAATTGGTAAAGTTCTGTTACAGCATTTTAGAAAAAAAAATTTATGTTCTTTATCAATGAAAATAAGGGGGTAGTGATCAAATTCTGTTAACCTGCTTTATTTGATGACACTTAATCAATAAGCATTGTAATGAGACACTCAGTGCTTTCCTTTTGCTAAAAAATGCATAATACTATGCACAATCCCCTTTTAAAATCATTGCCCTGAAATATTCGTGAGTTAACTTAGCAGTTACATTTGATATATAAACTAGAATTGCATGCAAAGACTAACCAAAGTTAAAGATATAAGGTTGCCTAAGGTTTTAGTTTACTCACAGCTGGTCAAGATAACAATTTTTTTTTTTTTTTTTTATGATAAAGAAATGATGTATGATTCTAAAGAAAATACTTATTTGTGGTGAGTAAACAACATAATCTTTCCAGTGAATTTTTTTAAGTTCTCTTTTTAAAATTTCTGATTTTATTTTACAATTATATACATTGTTATAATAAGACTGTTCAAGATATAATATTTGTTATCAATAAAGCTGAATAAAACTATCATTTTCATTATTTTAATTACCCAAATCCATTACTACTCCTTCAAATTACACTATGATCTGCAGCATTATCCTCCAAGTTACTCTTCTGTGGAGTACTGAAAAACTATTATAATTTTTTATAATGTGAATGTCATAACTAAATTATGAAGTCCAAGCCAAACCACTACATTAGGCAACCATCATACGCTTGAATGGTCCTATTATGAAAGCAGGCCCAAACTTTTTGTAACACAAATCAACAAAAATTGTAATGCATATTCGCTTGGACCTGAATTTTTATGTATCAAGTATAAATCTTCTCAAGGTGCGATCTATGGCACACACTTTAATTTGTCCTTTTATATTCTTCAAGTATGTTGGTTCCTAAGTAAACTAAGTCATAGTTTGTACTCTTTCTCTAATGGAACTCGTTTTATTCAATTTTTTAAAGTGGATATATATACCTTGTTGAATGAATGCATGACTGAAGATTTTTCTTCAAACAAGTTCGAGAGTAACACATTTTTCTTTTATTTTAAGTCTGAATTTAAAGCTTTTAAATAATAAAAATGGCCCTTAATTATTTATATGTTTAGGAATATTGAGGTAGAAACAGACTTCCTCAATATTCCTAAACATATAAATTATTGAGGGTCGGGTTTTATTATTTAAAAGCTCTTAATTCAGACATAAAATAAAAGAAAAACATGTTACTTCCTGCGAATAAGGGCAGGTTATCTACTTATTATCTAGCAACTAATCTGCAGGAGCTTGACTCGTCTCTCCCCTTGAGATCCAAACCAATACTTAAAATGTTGTTAAAAAATTTAACATAAGAAGATTTGAAGTGATATTAATTACAAGTGCTTGTGATTCAAATATTAGGTTATCTTTATGGCTTAGTATGCATTTACCCATTTTTTTGCAATGAGGGAACAAAGTAAACAATTACATGCATGCACTGCTTGTGACCAATTCAAACCTATACGATTTATCATACCTTCTGGCAGTTGAATAAAGACAGTGACAGTGAACACATGTATTCGGCCAAGAAGATGGACAATGTCCGAAAGCTCTCCCCAACTGAGGATGGTTTGCAGAAACCAATGAAGAGGGATAATAGAAGGTATGATAGTTCTATATTCATTGGTAGTGAAAATAACCTTTTAGATTATTTACCTATACGATTTACACTATTCCTAGTTGTCATGAAAGAGAATTGCCAGCCCACAACTATCATTATTCATATTGCAAGCCAATAGCCTCTCTAATCTAAAATATAATGGTTATGAGCAGTGAATCTGGGTGTAGATTATTTAAGGTCACTATGATATGTAAATGTCATGGATTATTATAACAGCTGATTTATCAGGGTTATCATTATGAATAATTCATATATTGTGAAAATTTCATGAATCATTGACTATTTTCTTTCGGAGTGAACCTTGAGATACAAATGACATTTAAGAAATTACGACAAATTTAATCTTAATGAATAGAAAAAAACCATCTGAATGTTTTGAAATGAATAAAAAAAAACCGTGTGAATGTTTTTCTTTTCATTGGTATCAATAAAATTGGTATAAATAACCATTGGTATCAATATCAATAATCCATTGCTATTAAATTTCTTAATGAATAGAAAAAAGAAGAAGAATAACACTTTAAAAGAGCGTAATTCTTGAATATAATGATGATGAAAATAATCTGAAGGTAGGAAAAGTTAATGACTTTCAAGCAACTTTTGAAATTTCATTGATAAGATAGACAAAATTTCATGTAGCTCCACTGTTAAAAAGCCAACTAGATATTGTAACTTATCCATCAAGGGCAAATCATTTTCTTTATAAACTATGGGGTCTTTCTAATAAATTGTCTGCAATGATTAAAATTATAATTTTGGTGAATAGGAAATTTTTAAAATTGAACTTATGGCATATTAGGAAACTGAATTTAAAGATGTTGATTACACCAGAAGTTACATTTGTTGCTGGTATGGGCAAAATTAAGTTTTCATTTATAAAGCAAGTTGAAATTTACAAATAAATAATTTATTTAAAAAATAAAATAAAAACATTCAGAAAACAAAATAGTAATAGGATATCTAATGTGAGGACATGTAGGCGTATTTAAGAACTATACTTTTATCAGCTTTGCTTGACAAAAACTCCCTGCCACGATCATCAACCCTGAAGATGGCATGCATTGTGCATTGCCAAAACATCATTAACGTATAATTCTTGTGAATTTTTTCATGTAAAACCCTTTTTAATACTTTCTGACTGACTGATAAATATACACAACACATACACACACAATATCTCAAGAATGGCTAAACCCATTTCAATAAATTTAGAAATTGGGTCTTTTCTTAGTATATTTTATCTGCTTTGAAAATATGCCAAGTTTCTTATCAGAAGGAATTATAAAACTCTAAAATTAAAATTTTGAAATTGTNTATATATAATTGTCATTATGTATATAATATATTTATAAATGGAAAAGGGAATTTCCATTTTATTGGCTAGTACAATTTTGGAATACTCGCCAACAATGCGTTACTGGAATGCTCTTGACAAATACTAACCTACAATACCCTTTGGCTCTGCCGCCTCGGTATCAGATCCTTTAACTGAAATTTCAAGATAACAATAATAAAAAATGTTTAGATTACTTATATATACTAAATAGTGAGTATTAAATAATAGTTTTATTGATTTTATAATTATTAATCGTTCAAAATTGTAAAAAAAAAAAAAAAAGTTTGTGAGTATTTTCAGTTTTGAAGAAGCGAAAATATATTCTTAAAATATTGGACTAAACTAAATTAATTGACCAAAATCATCAATAACTTACAAACACTCTCTCTATTTATATTAAGAAAATGCAGAAGACAAACATCAGTATTTGACTCTCTAGGGCATGACAAACAGTAGGTAAGTACTCAATGTTTATATTAAGCGAGATGGGAACTTGAAAAATTTAGATCAGAGAGGAAAGGGGGACAGAGTCAAATTGAAGTACGAGGAAATATATATTGAGTCATAGCCGAAGGAAATTTTAACCAATTCATCAGAGATCTTGACCATGAACCCACGTCTCTACTCTTAAGTCAGAACTGTAGAAATGAATTACTGGAGACAAACAAAGGAGTGACATGATTTGACCAAATGATCAATGTGAATGTAGAAAGGACTGGAAATGGGGGGGACGGTAAACAGGTTGTCGTCGAGGACCATATTAAATGGAAGCCAGGAGTAAAACGAGACAGAGGAAATCGAAGACGGAAGAAGAGATGACAGAGGACTAAGGGATATTACTGGAAGAATCACCAGTCCCCTTAACGGACCTCTGTTCTAACATCGTAAACATTCCTCGTTAGAGTGCCTGCTAAGAGTAAATAGTAAACAAATACACTAATGGACGATATTCTTGTCACTTGACAAGGAATCTTAAATGTTCTTCCAATCTAATTCCCATGATGACATACAATCTTAATCCATAGTTAACCATCAAATTAGCCCCTTCATTAGGAATTGACACAAGTCTATAGTGTCAATTGCCGATACTGATAATACAGAACAAAAGTATACAATAAATAATTAAATGCATATATTCTTTTTTTTTTAATTTATAAAGCTTTGAACAGTTTAATCACCTAGAGATATATGACTTCGATGCATGCAGTAAGAAAAGAACCAGAAAGTTTTTTTTTGTTAGTCACACATCACTTTTTTGGGGGAATAATCGAAAATCAACCAGTATTCTAATAACCTAAATGCCATGATTATTCATTATAAAAAATATTTTAAATAGATATTATAGAACCAATATTAAATTACTTCTCAACATAATACTCATAAAAATATTGATTTATGGCCAAATGGATAATACAGACCAGGTTTTGAACTGTTGCTTGCAGTAGTTTGTAAGAAGGTTCTAGAGAGGTTTCAAAGTTGAGGTAACGTAATTTTCTGGTGTCTCTGGCGTAGTGTCTTCATATGTGAATATAGGTATCTGTTGTTGTGTTAGTTTCGTGATTTCAAGATGCCATGTTGGTATTTTGACAAAAAAGACTTGAGGAATACTCCCTCAGCCCTTGACAACATTGATTATGAGACTGAACTCAGGTACCGCAAAGAAGGTGCTAGGTTTATCATCGATACTGGTACGAAAATGGATTTAGGCTATAACACTATGGCCACAGGAGTTGTCTATTTTCATAGATTTTATATGTTTCATTCGTTTAGAAATTTCCCTCGCTATGTAAGTAAAATAAATATCTATTCTCATACTATCAAGCATTGATTGACAGTTTACAAATTTCGTTTTATCTTCTTGTGGGTACCTGCAACTTTTAGGTAACAGCTTGCTGTTGCTTGTTTCTTGCTGGAAAAACTGAAGAAACTCCAAAAAAATGTAAGGACATAATAAAAACTGCTAAAAGTTTCCTGACTGATCAAAAATTTGCTACTTTTGGTGATGATCCTAAGGTAACTTTCTTCTATTTACACAAAGCTTTAAATATGTAGTATTTTGATAAATACTTGGTTTCTTATTTATTTTGTATGTGGTGCCTTATTTATTATGTATTTTTGATAAATACTTGGTGTTTTATATTGGTTATATGTTAATATTGGTCATCATCATTTGTAATGTGAGAATGCAAGTAGATATTAATCTTACTATCTTTTTATATTATTTGACAAACTTGAGAATTGGTAATGGGAAAACAATTCCTTAACTGTTATCTATTGTGCGATATCAATATCATGTAGCCCAGTCTTTTAATTGAATTTTTATTTTAGCTTTTTCATCCCTACTGATCTGCCTTTTTGGCCTGTAAAATTTTTTTTTCCAGATTATCTTTCCCTTGAACTTTGTCTACTAACAATAATAACTGAACCTGAGGGTATTAGCAGCTTACTATAATGAAATTAACCAGGGGTAGGGTTTATAGTTTTCCTTTCCTTGCCGGTGCATGCTGGCAAGTACACTTCCAAATAATTTTTGGTTATATATCTAGACTATGTCAGCAGCATATGGTGGTGATATTACCAATTTCCTAAGAATTTTCATGCTTCTCAATATGCATATTCTTGTATATTAATATTCAAGTTATCATAAACTAAAAAGTATGAAGTGGTTTTTTAAGAAATTATGTCTAATTATCTATTGTTATATGCCAGATTTTGGATTTTAGACTATTGTTCTTGAATTCAATTGTGAATAAAACTTTTGTATTCTCAATTCTCTTTTTATTGCTAATTTTAATTCAAAATTACTTAGTAATGAATCATTCAAAGTTATCATTATTTGCTTTCCCTTTAGCTTCGTGAAGTAAGTCCCATTCTGTGAATTCAAACAATTCTGGCTACTCTTAGGCAGTCATAACTTAAAATAATTTATTTTTAAAAAAAGACTCAAGAAAGCTCAACCTTAAGTAATCAATGCTAGTTCATAATAGCTGCTCAGAGTTGTGACATGGAAAAGAAGATGGGTGTTAAAATTTGAAGAGCCAAATTTTGTGGAGAAATTATGATACATGATTGCCTTAACAACAACTCATCATGTATAATCTTTGGTAGATGATGATTGTGAACAGTTTTGTGTTAACTAAGTTTGAATTTTATTTATTTTATTATTTTAAATATGAAAACATGGTGCTAAAGTCAGCACCATATGTCAATTCACATATGTTATTTATGAAATCAAAAAGTGTTTAATCTAATGGAAAATATGTAGTGTCCAAATATAGCTTGTTTACATTATATTGAAATATTTAAATAGAAGTTTTATTATAAGACAGTGTATCCGTTTCTTTATTATGCTTCCTAATATGGCTTTATAACATTTCTAATGAGTTTCCTTTTTACCTAAATCTGTCATCAAGGCAAACCCAAGTTTGGATTTCTGTTAAACTATCTGAAACAATATTTTATTTTTCATTTTTTAAAGCTATAAAATCTTATCTCATATTATAAATATTATTTAATTTGTGGTATTTAATCCCACGTAATTTTAGATAATTTAGGTCAGATAAGTTATTAAATTCCCCGCACTAGTGTCGAGAGTCCAACCTCCGAGGCCGACGAATATANTAAACAGCTTGACAATGTCAGCTCCTCCGAGCGTGAGCGATATATTCGTCGGCCTCGGAGGTTGGACTCTCGACACTAGTGCGGGGAATTTAATAACTTATCTGACCTGTTCCGGTAGCATAAGTGGCTAATGCACCGGCCCGGATAGCAGGGGATCCAGGTTCGAATCCTGGCTGGGACAGTTAGATTTTTTATTCTGTTCCCTTGCACTAAAAATTATCTTATCTCATATTGTTATTTTTTTTTTAATAATTAAAAATATGTTTTAAACTTCTCATGAAAATTTTGTTAGTAAGAAGTGTTATTTTGTAAGAGTTTGTAATGAAAAACTACTATGAAGTGAGATGGTAATTTTAGAAATTTGTTATGTGAGCCTCATCATGGTTTGTTACTCAAATATTTATATGCAGTTATAGTTTTTTTTTTATTATAATAAACTTTTGAAACCAAGCATTGATTACTGAACTAACCATTTTAAATAGTTGATATAAACTTTTTTTTAATTAAAAATAAATTTTTCTATAGCTCTGAATTTATTTTGAATTATTTTTGTGAATACTTTTAGCTTATTTTCTTCAAAAATAAACTATCATCTACGTAAAAAGTAAAATAGCCTTCTTTAAAATCTTATATTTTATATTTCATGATGTGTGGTCTCTAAAAAATTAATTTAAAGTTCACAAGTCATTTATTTGATTTATTTAAAAATTATAAAGTCTATGCCTTTCATTATTTTCTTTAAAAAACTACGAATCTGAAATTTAAGTTCAATCTGTCTACTATGGTACCTAAGTAAATAACAATAAACAAGGTTTTTACTTATAACAACCATAAGTTTACTTTTGACTTGGGGTTTGTGCAGTTTTGAAAAGCTTATTAAGAAATACATTTTTTGTTACCTTAATTCTCATAATGGCTGTGCTTTACCTAGATGGCATTAGTTTTTGAAAGTTTAATTAGCTTTCTGTGTTTTTAGTTTATCTGATTCTTAACAAATTTAATAATAAAAGAAATATTTGAAATTTTGGTTGAACAAGTACATGGGTGGTGCCAGATATTGCATGACCTTGACCCTACCTCCCTTCTAGGGGCTATATTTTTAAAATAGCTATCATTGCAAGACTTAGTTATGTCTATATGTCTGGGTTATTCACCATCATGACCAATGTGTTGAATTCATTAGCTTGATTGTTATATAGATTAATTCTCCATAATTTATTGATTGTAAATATCGAAATTATTATTTTCTTTGTTCTTGTTGTATTTCCTTCATTCATACCTCAAAAAGTTAATTTTTAACTTAATAGTGTTTCTATCATTTTTTGTAACAATTGATCCTAGTTTTTCATTTATGAAATGCAATTATAATTAAAATTATACTATAATTTTAAATATATTTTTTTAAAAATCCATTTTGAATTATTTTAAACAGTACTTAACCTGAGACCTAAGATTAAAGTATAAGTATTTTAATTATATTTATAGGTATTAAAGTATAGTTAAGCTAAAAAGAAGGAAGGAAAATAATTTTTTTGGATAAAAAAAGTAAACTGTGGTTTAATATAATTTACAGTATCTTATAATAATTAAGCTTTCATGATTTTATAGGAAGAAGTCATGACTCTTGAAAGGATATTGCTTCAAACAATCAAATTTGACTTGCAAGTTGAACATCCTTACCATTACCTTCTCAAATATGCCAAATGTTTGAAAGGTGACAAGGCAAAACTACAAAAAATGGTTCAAATGGCCTGGACATTCGTGAATGACAGGTGAATAATTTGTACTATGTAGAATAATTCATCTGGTCTATATAGTACAAAATAATGTGTTCTATATATATTTCAATATCATTAAAAATATTTAAATTAATTTAATATGGAGTTATTTTAATTACTAAGGGAAAACAATTTAAGTGTTAAAAAAAAGAATTATTAGATAAAATCGTCTGAATTTAATTTTAATTCAACTTTAGAATTCCCTTAGAAAAATCAAGCTATTCATATTAGCACGAAGACTCGACTTTCAACAAATTCAATGGGACTTCACCCATCCTATAATGGGGGTGCTAAAAATATGGTCTGATAAAATTTATATAAATATATATATATATATCTGTACATGCTCTATCATCTGCAATTTTAAAAATAATAAAACCAAATTCAGTATTTAAGCTTGTTTTTATTAACCATTAGATCCGTTCAATAATGTTTAAAATCGGTTGTGGTAATTGTAAATACCCTAAATAGGGTGATCTAAATTTAAAGACTTAATAACATTTTTGTTATTATTAGCTTACCTTCAAAATTAAAAGTCTTAATATATTCTTAGTTATTATCAGAAAAAATGTATAGAAGAAAATTAGGTTAAACTATAATTTTATAACGTTTATGTTGAACAACATAAAAAAAAATAGTGTGTATTATGAAAGCTATTTAAGAATGTAAATTTTTGTTTGTGGTATTTTATCCCACATAAATTTTAACAATTTTTAGTGCATGGGAACAGAATTAAAAATCTAACTGTCCCAGCCAGGACTCGAACCTGGATTTCCTGCTTTCCAGGTCGGTGCATTACCGATTATGCTACCAGAACAAGCCTGATAAGTTATTAAATTCCCTGAACTAGTATCGAGAGTCTAACCTCCAAGGCAGATGAATATATCGTCTTATGCTCGGATGAGCTGACATTGTCAAGCTCGACACTAGTGCTTGGAATTTAATAACATATCAGACTTGTCTCGTTAGCATAAATGGAAAATGCACCGGCCTGGATAGCAGGAGATCCAGGTTGGTGTCCTGACTGGGGCAGTTAGATTTTTTATTCTGCTACCTTGCACTAAAAATTGTTAAAATTTACGTGGGATTAAATGCCACAAAAAAAATTATTAAATTAAAATTTAAAAGTAAATTATGAGAGTCATTTAAACAGCTTGACAATGTCAGCTCCTCCGAGCATAAGACGATATATTCGTCTGCCTCAGAGGTTAGACTCTCGACACTAGTGCGGGGAATTTAACAACTTATCAGACTTGTCTCGGTAGCATAAATGGAAAATGCACTGGCCCAGATAGCAGGAGATCCAGGTTCGAGTCCTGGCTGGGACAGTTAGATTTTTTATTCTGTTTCCCTTGCACTAAAAATTGCTATTTAAGAATATAATTTTCAGTGTTGGACAGGTTTCTTATTTTAAGATATGGACACCAAATTCAGTAATTCGGCTTTTCATTGCAAGCCTTTAGAATTAACCAATTTTTGGTTAAAGTCGGATGAGGGGGAAAAGGGGGCTTAGAGAGAGACCTTAATTGATAGTCCCAATACTAATATAAGTTTTTATTTGAGTTTCGAAAAGGTTACAGAATATGTTTATGTTTATTTTACAGATAATTGAAATTAAAGTATAGGTAAATTGGTGAATTAATTTTCTACATTTTGACAGTGTGATTGTTAAAATTCCCCTAATCACATATAGTCTTTCAGTTTTTTCCTTACTCTCAATAAACTAAAATATCAAAACTAAATACTTTGATAGTTCATAAGTATTAATTTTTAATAATCATTTCGGTGCTGTTTATTGACTTAGTTACAGTGGGTTTTAATGCAAATTTTGGCCCCAGGAACTGTGAAAAAAATTTATTTAAATGATGGATTTTTAATGAACTCCCACTTCTAATAATGTGATATTACATGTTCTCTGGAAATATACTGTAAATATGAATTAACGTTACATATAAAATTTTATTTGGTTTATTTAAAAATTATGCATAGAAGTGTGTTCTATTACAATTAAGGTTTTCAAGCAATCTTGATTATTTCTTCTTAAAAAATTAAATTCTAGATCTAAATATTTTTCATCCATTAACAACCAAAATTTATGTTTAATTGAATTCTATTATGTTTTGTTTTATTGAGTTAATTTGAATATTTCGACCATTATTTCATCATGCATTTTTTCTATCAATGGCAATAGATGTATTTTAATATAAAATCATACTGCAGGCTGCAGGTAAACTTCTACCCCGCAATCGTCCAATTTTATTAATTAGTGATAGTCTTTTTAAGTTTTGCATTTTAATTTTATATGTATATTTTCCATGTGAAAAACAACAAATTCTGGCTCCAGAATGTTGAATTAAAATTTAGGCTTCAGATAAAGCCCCACTTCTAATAGTTCAGTTTTACTGTGTATCTTTAAAAAGCTTTCTTTATCAGTGGCCAGTCTGTGTTAATTTGAATCATACTAAATTAATTATTAGTCTATAAATTAAATATAAATCTCCAAAATTTCAATTAATTAGTAATGACAATAAATAATGCTTACAGTAATAATAAACTAGTAAATCATATTTTATTTGGTTTAAAGCTTTTTAAGTTGGTGTTATTTATGCACATAAAAGCAAAATATTGTTACTATCAGCCAGAATAATACCTAAAACATTTGTAATTTATTTATCCATTATAATCTCCTTGATAATGTCATGTTATACTCCTACCCTGTACTAATTTGTGTCACCACACATTTTGACTTAAAAGTTTACTCAAATTATAATTATTAAATGACCTCAGTTTTTAGAATGACTGTATAAACTAATTATTGTGTCATTAACTTCTCTTTAGTAGTATTGTCTTCAAGTAAATATGTACTTCATTTTGTTTATTAACACCTTTTAACTTAGTTCGTACATCCTGTTTAGTATCTAAAAGAACTTTTAGAAGAAGAATTGTTATATTTTCTACTTTTATGTATATGTAATACATCAAATTAAAAATAAAAAATTTTAGTGTGACATATTTTTTCAGTTTATGTACCACACTTTGTTTGCAATGGGAACCTGAAATTATTGCTGTTGCACTGATGTACCTTGCAGGGAAATTGAGCAAATTTGAAGTCATTGACTGGACTGGGCGAACTTCAAAACATTTAAGGTGGTGGGACATGTTTATTGAAGATGTGACAATGGATCTTCTTGAAGGTAGCAATTTCATTTCAAAATTCACTTTGTACAGTAGACCAGTCTATTTTAAATTTTAACAGGAACTGAAAAGGTTTTATGTAGTTAAATCTTTCTCCTACAACATTCATAATTATTTACATTAAATATTTTAAAACTATTTTTTTTTTTTTTTTTTTATTTCTGGCTGCCCGTGGCCGTTCCCCTTACCTGTTGTTCACACTCAGAATTTTCTACAAGTTGCTATGCCTAGAAATATGGATGATTAGAACCTCACATGCCCGCTCTGCGAAGACAGATTGAAATAAGAAGGATTGCGGTACCCCCATAAATTTATAAGCACCATATGAGCTCTACTCATGTCACTCAGGGGTGCCTCAGGTTCTGTACTGGTACCACTGTTGTTCTAGTCTACACCAATGAAATAGTTAGGAGTGTAAAGCATTGTAAAATTCACCTGTTTGTGGATGACGTGGGGATTAGGGATAAGGGAGCTAATCATAGCATCCAGGGAGCTAAATTCATTCCTAGTTGAAGTTAAAGGGTCATCGTTCATCCAAAAGTACTCCTTAAAACATTTTCTGGCTACCAACTAGGAATGTACATTATAGTGTTATCAATTTTTAGTGCAAGGGAACGAATAAAAATCAAACTTAGACTCTCGACACTAGTGCGGGGAATTTAATTACTTAAAGTATTTTTTTAATTTCCCCTTAAAGTCCCGGTAGCATAAGTGGAAAATGAACCAGCCCGGATAGCACTCTTGCTATCTCAGCCAGGACTCGGAACCTATCCAGGTTCGAGTCCTGGCTGAGATAGTTAGATTTTTTATTCTGTTCCCTTGCACTAAAAATTGTTACAATTTATGTGGGATTATATACCACAAAAAAAAATTTATAAAATTAAAAAGTAAATAACGAGAGTCATTTAAACAGCTTGACAATGTCAGCTCCTCCGAGCATAAGACGATATATTCGTCTGCCTCGGAGGTTAGACTCTCGACACTAGCGCGGGGAATTTTATAACTTATCAGACTGGTCTCGGTAACATAAATGGTAAATGCACCGACCCGGATAGCAGGNGGCAGTACTCCTAAATTACTATTTACAATTGTTTGTATTGTTTTTTATTTTTAAATTAGGTTAGGAATAAAAAAAATTTACCTTTAGATGTAGCTTGAAATTTTCAGGAAGAAATTATGTATATCCTATGACAATAAAGATATTTAGATATCTTAATCTAAATATCTTTGTTGTCATATAGATAATATACATTAGACTAATATTATCTGATCTCTCTCCCCCCACTCGCTCTCTTTCTCTCTCTCACCCCTCCTCCCTCTCCCTCTCTCTCCTTGTCCCCCTCTCACCAAATCCCCCTCCCTCCCTCTCCCACTTTCTCCTTCCCTTTTATCACTCTCGCCATATATTTCTTTTATATATATACTTTCAGTTTTTTCCTTACTCTCA
>KZ807842.1:69143-113890 GCA_000696205.2 Oncopeltus fasciatus
AAGTTATTATTATTTAATAATTAATTACTAATTTAATTATCTGAAAAAAAGTATTATTTTGTAGGGGATTTAAATATACTAAAATATCATTAATCTGAAATTCAATATAAATTGTGTGAGCACTGGTCAATTATATATACAAGATGGTATATATAATTGACTCTTGTAGGTATACAAGAAATTCTGTATGTAATTCTAAAACAAATAATTTATTACTAGGGGAGAAATATGTAAATATAGTTTAATAAAGGAAAGTTATACTATGCTGTAAGTTTATGCATACTGAGAGTTCCCATGGAGTAATTACAACTACTTAGTTGGAGAGAGCATGAGGCATTGATCCACAGAAAAAAGGTCCCCCATTTCCTTTTCCTATTTGAATTGAATTCATGTTTTTTTTCTTTTTAAATTTTTGAATGAGATCATATACAATGAAGATCCACAAATTTGCAAAACCATACTATGAACCCAGCTATATGGTTATCCATACTGAATGTAATTAAATAATGATTTGTTTATTTCACAGCAATCACATATTGTCATCAATCAATAATATGAATTATGCAACTACTGCTTTCATAATTAAGATTAATTATTCAAAAAATCAAATCTGGAAAATTTTATTGGATTACTAAACCAAAACCTATGCAAATTAGTAAATATTTTCCTATTTTTAGAAATAACACAGGTATCATCGAAAAAACTGCATTTATTATTACATTAATGATAAAAGCCGTTTTTAATAATTTTTTAGATTAAGCAATATTGAAATATTATGATACACAAACACACACACACACACACTCATATAATCAATAAAATATGGCAGTAGTGCTATATTTATGAGCTTATGGGTAAATACAATTTTAAGTGGATTATATTTTTGGCCCTTCTTTGTAAGATTATAACATTGAATAACTTCCTTTCTTTGAGAGAATTTACCTACAAGAAAAAATCATTATGAGTTAAAGGTGGTAACAAAGATTAATATAAAACGCTGGCTAGTCATAGCATCAAATATACAAATAATCTAATTTTTTTTATTTTAAGGCTAAGAAATGAAATATTAGTAGCTGCTTTATAATGGGACACTATATTTTCTATACCTTTCTCATTCTAGAGACTAAGGTTTTCTCTAAGGTCTCTAGAATAAGGCTCGGGTCATGGAGAGAAGTATGAATAAAAAGTTTGTCAAAATATGAGTATGAAAATTTGTCAAAATTTATTAAGATGAATTTATTAAATTCTTTTTTATTTTTTTTTATTTTTTTCCAAAAGAAGGATTCAGGTCTTTGGCATTATGATCCTCAGCAAGCAGTATTTTATAATTAAAATAATATAAAATCCAAATTATTAAAAATTTCAATCTATTATTTTTTACTTAACTTTTCATTTTAACAGTTTTATTTTTGCAGTGCTTTCAAAAGTCTATGACCTCTTCTTTATCTCACCAGAGTGTGATCAAATGTTCGGGAATTTATTTTGTTCAGTTCATAGATTTCAAAAATGCTTAGTAAAAACCTGCTATTGAATGGAAAAATAATAAGTATATTTTATCACTGAACAGGAACTTCATAACCAGCCCCTTAAATAATTAGAAGATTTAATTTGAACGAAGTCACAGTAAATTTAAATATTTAAAAGTTAAAAACAAGTTAATCTAATAACTCATTTTAATAAACTGTAAAATTTAATGTTACATACAATGATAATCACCATGAAATTAACAAAAATTGTGTCACTTACTGGAACTATAAGGTAACAAATCCAATTGTTTGGCATGGACACTGACTATAAACAAAAATTATATTATTAATAGGAAACTCACAAAACTCCATCTCAATTAAGATTTTAATACTAACACCAACAATCATTATAAGTAGTGCTCTTTCAAAATATCCTCATAAAGCTGGCTCATTGCTTCTCCGTGAAACCTTACTACTAACATCTAAAAACAAGAATTATCTTAGGTATAACACACCTCATAATTATGCACACAAGAAAGGCACATCCATGTATTAATAAAATAAAAAGCACCACAAGATAACCAAAATTCTATATTTATTTTTTAAGTATAATTTATAGAATAACTAACAGTTTTAGTTAATTCACTGAATTAAAAATACATGTGAAAAAAAAGATTGGACAGATACGCCAAAAGTTGGAGAATTCTTAATGGGTTTCAGTAGTAATCTCAAGAACCTATGCTTATGTATTTGTAAAAAGAAGGTAATCGGCCAGGGTAAATTGGGAGAAGTTTCCTCACACACATTATTCACAGCATGATGTGATCTCTTTTTATTATCTCTCAGAGAGGTTTCAAGAGAAAACAACAAACTTTTTATTCATTAACGAGTAAGTTTACTAAATAAGTTTATATGGATTAATCTTGAATTAATTGGCATAGATACTGCAAACCTCATTGATAGGCACAATTGAAAGGGGTGACATTTGTTTTAAAATAATGAGAATTAACTATGTTAGACAAGAATTCTGTGATTTTGACAGTGAAGAGATGGAAAGAGTGGTTTTCTTCACTCATTTCTTCTACCTTGAAACAAAGAATAAAATTAAGTAGTATTAAATTAGCTTTAAGAATAGAAGATTTTTTTTTTTAACTGTGAAGTATAGGTGACACAACCAACATACAATACTAATGGTTTCCAAAATCTTTCTCCTTTTTTGTTTAACTGATGTCCAACACTGTTGATGAGTTATCAATATGTCAATTTATTTTTGAAACTTCAAAAATTGTGGAAAGGTTACACACAGAAGAAATTTTTCACTTCAATTTCAATGTTTGTAAAATAGCTAATATTTATGAATGATCTACCAAAGAAATATTGCTTCTTCATAAAATTACAAAAAAGGATTTTGGGAAAAGCTAAATATAAATACAAATTACTAGTACTCCTGTCTTCCAAATTTCATTTGTTTTAAGTAATATCAAGAATGCATAATTTTGAGTGAAAAAATTGCTCATCCACAAGTTACAGACTATATAAATGGCAGTCATAAGTTCATGACTCTTCCATAATTTTAGTTTTAATACAATAAGGTATAGCACTTCTTAAGTCAATAAAATTTAGTAATCAAACATTGGTCTATTCAGAAATGGAAAATTTGACTTCCTAATTACGTATGTAGTTATTTTTTTTAAACAATTTTTCAATTTAATAAAGTTTTAAATGAAATAAAATTTTTAACAGGTCATAAATAACAGTGATACCCATGAAACTTTATAAATATTCTCTTAATTGGATATAATAGTTCTACTTAATTAGACAGAAAATCCTTCTTCTTTTATTAATATATTTTAGAAAACTGAAAATAAACATTTTAAATAATTTTTCATAAATGTAAACTAAATTTTTTTTACATCAACATCAATATTTAAGATTAACACTGAGAAATTATATATAAATTCAAATTTATACTTATTAATTGTGCCATTAATCGTACAATAAAAATAATATACATTCTGTTTTAATTATGATTTATGACATTTTAAATGAAAACTTCTATTATAAAAATTTCCTAAGCTATGTTATTTCTTCATAAATGAAACTGTAATTGGGCTACTATCCTTATAAAGTGAAAAATTAAATTTTGAATAATGCAAGAACATATAATCTTTATACATTTTTAATAAGTTTTTTTATAAATTAATGTTAAATATGTGAGTAATAATTCAAACAAAACAAAAATACATGTTAATAGACATAAAGTTATTGGTAAAGCCTTAGGTTAGCATGATAGGACTTCATTTTTTATATCTTATTCTGTTTTTGTTTTTTTTTAAAGGTATATTTAATTTTTTCACTGAAATCCTTATACTTAATTGATAATTTACAATTTTATTGATTTACATTAATAAAAATATATAAATCCTTTATCTCTTAGATTTAAATAATAGAAGGTTAGCTAAATATATTTTGATAAGCATCACACCAAACAAGGCTATCAAAAATAATAAAATACGTAATTAGATAAAAAAAAAAGTATATATATACCAACCTACTTAGTTATTAAAAAAAAAAGACAGAAAATAAAATTCCCTATTAATTTTCTTAATATCATGTTTAACATTGCGGGTGTAATTTATAGTCTGTAGCTTAGGACGAGCGATATATTATGCTTAAAAGTTGAATACTTAAATTAAATAAAAAAGTGGAATAAAGTAGGAGCAGCAATTTTCTTTCAGTTAAGTTGTTGAACTGTTTTGTTCTAAATATAATATTGTCAGATTTAGTGTCTTGCTTCACTAAACAATTTAATGTAGAAATAAACATTACAAACATTAAGGATTTTATTGGAAAAATATAAAGAAGTCCAAGGTTTGCCGAGAAACCTTTCACTCTCAGATTAATTTAAAACAATTTCAGCTGGTTGAGAGTCTAAACCCATAAGATGAAAAAAAAAAAAATATATTGAGCCAGGAGGTAAAAAATAAATAAAAAATACAGAAGTAAAACAATAAATATGGCACCTGTGAGCAACAGTGACCATAAGCTAGATGGATAATGGAAGGCACACTATATTTTTCACAACCTTAAACTAAAGACACATTACTAACACAACCTAAAAAGAGAAATCACGGAAAAACAAGAACCACAGGTGGATATAAGGAAAGAACACCTCATAAAACGTACAAATCTAGAAAGACATCAGTATGGTCACTCAACCATTATTACAGTACCATAAAGATCTGTGAAAATTTTAATACATAGAAAAATAAATAGCGATCTCTTATCGACAGAGCACTCTTTACTACCCAGAGAATATCACAAAAAAAATAAGAAGAAAACATCAATTATATTTACAACCATCAGTTTTAATTGAACACAGTAAATATCAACAACAATAGTAGTAGATTAATAACATAAATTAGAAAGTCAATTTAATCTCAGGAATAATCATAATCTAATTTTAAAATTAAAGCATAAATATTTACTGATGTTTATAAAACAAATATTCTTCTCTTATAAAATACGCATGCAAATCATGGCATAAATGTATAACCTTCACGCACAAGGATTGAAAAAGTGTATCACCAGCTACAAAAAAAAAAAATTTTTAATTCATATATTTTGTGGAACAGCTTCATTTGACTGTATTAATATTTATGAAAGTTTAATTACGTCACATGTATTTGTAATAAGCAATAAAAGGGCAAAATTTAAAGTAGATTCATGACTAGATGATTATTTTAAGTAGCCCATTATAAATATTTAAATAAAATATAAAAACAGGAAAATAATGAGACACCAAATCCGAATTATAATTTTGATAAATGGCAAAATCTGACAAAAAATCAGACAAATTAATTCTTTGGCATAAGTCCAAACCTGTGGTAATTAGTTCCCATAATCTAACTAGGTCATTAAAGCAGCTTCATATAAAGAAAAATTCTGTTTGGTGGGTTAAGAAACTGCCAGCGTTTATGAGAATTTCCATATCTCCAAAAACTTTCATGGCTGTGTTCAACACTCGCATGCTAACACACACACACACACACACACACATACACATGCTTGCACGCACGCACACACACACACACACACACACACTATACACACCACATTATGTATCTATCTCATCAGTTATAATCCGTTAGCCCATTTGAAGACCTATACTAAGAAGGAATAAAATAACATAATTTTAATATAAATCTTTAATAAATAATCCCTAAAGATAATTATCTTGAGAGATTATTTACTTTAAAGAAGCTGCTTTTAGGCCAAAAAAACACCAACAATAAAATAATTATTTAATTTTACCTACACATATTTTATGAGACAATAATACATATTATTTGATCAAATATAGAAATTATTCTGAAATTATGCCTACAATTTATTATTAAGACAACAGCAGAAATTGAGTTTATCTAAGTCTAGAAACTTGCAAAGTCAATAATATACCATTGAGTCTAAACTGACAATTTATCTATATTCTCTGTACTTTCAACAAGCCTATTTAGACTAAAATCTTTGAATTATAAAGGCTAATGATGAAATTGTATTGCTTTTAACTAAAATAAACAATGACTATAGATTATTATTATTGAATTATGAATTGAATTGAATTTTTCACAAAAATAATATCCTAAGCTCTAAGAAGGGACCTGCTTTGATTATATATTTTCAGACCTTAACATTTACTTTAAAGAAGTTTCCTTGAAAATAAAGCAAAACAACTAAAGATAAATATTTTCAGTTCAACTACTAGATAATCTTGAATAAATTAAAATAATTTAAATTATATTCCTTCTGTTAAATTTTTTTATCTATCATTTTTATGAAGTATGAAATTTTTTGTTTTAGACTTTTTAATAATTATAACATTCATTCATTCAGTAAAATGTTTTAATAATTTGAATTTATTCATATTAATTAATAAAATTTTAAAAAATGAAGAAGCTTTCTTCTACCAATCACCAAATAATATAAGCCTACTGAATTTCTAAATTTTTCTGTTTAACAATACTTTAATTTATTGCCTGTATTTCATCAGTTCTGGAACAGCAGTTTTCTCTAGCAGTTTATTCTTCCTCTTTGTCCTGTAAGACTGCAGTAATAGACAATTTTCTCATACTTATTTATGTAATAAAAATTATTCCTTAAAAACATGGCTTTATGAAAAGCTATGCTGAGGGACTAGTAAAATGTTTAAACATCATTCACTGCAGTCAAAGAAATAAGCAATAAAACTTTTTAAAAACAATAATAAATAAANTAAATGAAATTTTTATAAATTAGCTTTCTTGCAACTGGTGATACCCATTATAATTGTTTAAGAAAACTCTTAAAATATATAATTAATGATAAAATAAGTTAAAAGAAAACTATAGGGCTAACTAGCTAATAAATATTATCTATTATAAATTGAAAAAAAAAAAAAAAGATCAACTAAAACAAGTGCAAAAATTCAATGAAGTTAATATTTACAAAATGAATAATCATCCTTTACAAATGTACATGGTTAAAAAATATAACAGTCAGTCATATTTATGTAGATGATATCTCTTTTAATATTTTATTTTATGAGGAAAAAATGTTATTTTAAACAAAATAAATAAACTACTCAAAAGTAACATAATTCTTTTAAATTAATTGTTAATTTTATAAAAAAATGTACAAGAAAATAAATTTCTAAAACCTATGGGAAATTTATAAATTAGATTAAAATTTCATATAAGTCTAGAATTTTTTAAGTAATATATGAGAAGACCATGCACAAAACTATACTGTGAAATGTTCTGAACCATCAACATTCTCTGCTGGCGAAGGAGATGCACTGTTCTTGGGATATCCAACTCCTGAAAAATACGAATAAGTACCATTAGGTTAAGTTTTGATTATTAAATAATTGTGAAGTCAAAATATTTTATTTTAAACATTTTTAGTTAGTTTAATTTAGCACTAACAATTTAAGCATCTTGACTCCGTAGAATACCACCACTAGAATGAGAACTAAACTGAAAGTCAAATGAACTAATTAAACATATACGTAAGAAGATTAGGAGAACTTTTCAATGAGGTTAACAACCAGGCTATTAGATAGCACAGATATTTTTCTCCTGCTCCAAAAACTCAAGACTGTTCACAAAACTTAAGTATATAATTAAACTTATTGGTAAATAATATTATTATATTGAACTACTTATTTGACCATTTACAAAGTTATGCTTTAGTTTTTGCCTGGGAATATCTTCTACTTTTTTTTAAAAGCATTTTATTTCCAATTTATAATTGCTGCTGTGTATTCAACACTATATTTTTATAGGAATGAAAGAAGTCTTTCCTGTTTCGATCACTCACTATCTTTTTGTTTTTGCAAATTCTAAACAAATATGTGACTGCTCTCTAGATAGATTTTTATATTTTTCACAAGATAAGTTGACAAGAAGCACTTAAATACAAAAAAGTGAACCTGTGCTCATTAACAAACAAAACTTAAACAGTAGGAGTGAGGGTTTATAAGTAACATTAGATTTAATTCAATAAAAAATAATATATTATTGTACCAAAATAAAAATAAAATTTATGCAACTCCTGCATGGAAGATTTTTTTGCTACTATACTTGAGTAGGTATTCAGAAAACCAGAATAGTTGGAGAGTGATTTAGATGAATGAAAAAGAGAAGATTTGCCACATGTTTTTTCCTTATTTTAAAAATTATGGATGTTAGCCAGAGAGAAAACAGACAAGACATTGAATACAAATAAAATTTTGAATTGACTATATTTTTAGCCTATCTTAAATAGTACTAAAGAATTAATTTTTTTAATATTTTTTTTTCATAAGTGGCATCATGGTAAAAACAAGAGTATCTTGCTTTCCCCGAGAGAAATCTGCTAATTTTAAACAAATAATAATTTTAAATGAAAATTTTAAGTGAAACGAGGCTGATACAATTTATTACACCTTAAAAGTATTTATTAAGTTATTTTAATGAAGTCATTATTTTAAATCAAAGATCTTTAAATGAGTGTAAAAATTAGACAACATATGTTAATAAATCAATAGAAATTTTACCTGATTATGATCAATAGTAAAGAGAAGAAGATCACTCAACATAGTCACAGCCGTAGGTCCAACACCGCTACTGCAATGAACAAGAGCAGGTGGGTTTTTATTGTGTCCTGCAGGTATTTCAGTCATGATATGTTGCCTAACAGAGCTTACTTCCTCCAAGAAACCTAGGAAAAGCATAAATTAGTAAATTAGTTAGTGCAATGGATATGAGTAAAGAGTTTTGAAAACTGGGAAAACATTATGAGATAATTGTCTAGATTTCAAAAATTACTGAAAATAATTCTTGGTCAACTTGAATGTAAAATGTATATTAGGAAGAAAAACAATGTATTATGTAGGAGTGCACTTTATCAAATAATATAAATGATCGCTGTAAAGACTTCGGCCCCGCAATGTTTAATGTAACAGTTAGTGAATTTATTTTTATATATAAGTTGAAAGATTTGCTAGTTGTGAAGAGAATCAAATAATATAGAATATGACAGGAATAATAAGCAATCCTGTCTTAAGTGTTTTTTTTTTAAATATACTATTTTTTATTTAACATTCAGGAAAAACATAGGTACAATGAAGTAAAATGTAAATAAGAGATTGTAACAACTCAAAAACGAAGTAAAAAATTTGAACAAAAACAAAGCAGCTTTAGCTTATCAAGTATAAAAAAGTCAACATTATTTTAATTTAGAAACCCTCACAATTTTAGACTCATTAAATAGAAATAATCTCAACTACAATTAGTCACAACATACACCATATCATCAATTAAGAATAAACAAAAATATAGAATTTTTCAGAAATTTTTAAGACAGATAATGGGAAAATAGGTAAGCATTTCTCAGACATAGTAAAGGGACTTCAAATTTAGATTTTTTGAGAGTTGTGTTATGTATTTATTTGTGTAATTGAAATAGGATATATATATATAANCACACACACACACACACACACACACACACACACACACACACACACACACACACACACACACACACACACACACACACACACACACACACACACACACACACACACACACACACACACACACACACACACACACACACACACACACACACACACACACACACACACACACACACACACACACACACACACACGCACACACACACACACACACACACACACACACACACACACACAAGCACGCACGCACGCACGCACGCACGCACACACACACACACACACACACACACAAAAACTTGAATCATATAAAGATCACATAGATAACAATCCGACTATTTGATGCAGGCTGTGATTATATAAAAATTGTATATTGGATGTAAGAACAAGTTTTTAATTTTACAATGGGTGACAATAAGATATTCTGATGGGCAACAATATTTTTTATATTAGATTACTAAATTGAGATTACTTAATAATACTTACTTGAAAAAAAACCAACAGATTTTTTTTTGGTAATATTACCACAATTGAGGAAATAATAATATAGGATAAAGACCTAAGTATTTATGGTTCATTTGAGAAAAAAAAATATTAATAAATAAAATTTAAATAACCATTTTCAGGGAAGCCATATCCACTGTTCTGTACTGGTTCATCATACCCAGCGTATTTTAAATATATTAGAATGTATTATATTAAAAAACCAAACAAAAAGATAAGGAAGTTTTGGTCAAGAAGAAATTTTAACTATTTAGAAAAAAAGAAAAAGAAAGGCTTTTGATTTAAATCCTCTCAACTAAAAAAGGCCATCAAATTTTAGAATTATTAGGAAAATAATAAACCTGAGAACAATAACTTTTTGTGCAGAAAATTTAGTACCTTATAATGCTTAGCTTGATTTTACATAAAGTTAATGCAAGTAAAAATTAAAAGGCAACAAATAAAAATAAAAACAGCACTTGAAAATAACTATTTACTTACCAAGAAAATGAGGAGTAGAATTAGGACAACCTTGGTGACCCCACTCAGTATACTGGAGATGCCAAATTCCTCTGAAGGACTTAGTCTCCAGATCCTGAATACTTAATTTGCTAGTGGCACAATGCCCAGTTGCTTGTGAAAATTGGCACATTACTTCATACTAAAAAAATTAAAATATGGATAAAAGAGAAAAAAAAATGACTAGAAAATGTGTTTTAGCCATGGCTAGAAATCTACAGAGATTTAAATAATATCAATAGCTAAAACACTCAGGCTTATATAAATATATTGTAGGAAAAACGACTAGGAAAATTTACTTAATACTTATTTAAACTTTGTTTAGCAATTGGGTTACTCTAATTTTATATCCATCACGTGAGTTTGTTCCATAATCCTGCAGATATTGCCTCTCAGAGTATTACAGTTTCTATCTCTTGATATTGCTAGTTAATTACTCTGCCTAATTTCATATTCACACTCATATAGTGGTTGTTTGCCAGCAACTAAAGGTGTACCCACATTTCGACTTTGACATTTAATAGAGAGAATGGAGGACAACTGTCTTTCTCCTATTTTGTGTTCCTTGAGATGTGACATCAGGATGATTATTCCAGAGAATTGTATACTGTACATAAGTATACAATGTTCCAGGCAAGATTTTGCTCTTGGTTACTCAGGCCTTAACTGCCTGTTATTATTCATGTCATTATTATTAATTTAAAAACTAACAATCATAAACTAATTATACAGTAAAACTGCCCTAGTAAAATAATAATAATTAAACAATAATTGATAAAATTACTTACATATGATATTTTAATTTTTGGATTTACCTTGACCGAACCCCAACTAAAATCATCTTAGAATAATATCTACGGTCAACAAACTCTCCTTTTAAATTAAACAGACTTCTCTAATTAGATTGAGAGTACAGTATAATTCTAATTTCTAAAATCAAGTATCTCCACTTTCTTTGCTCGTAACATAAGGTTTATTTGATTATTTATTCACTTGTATAGTGAAACCTTAGGAACTTTAAAACTTAATGTACTTGATGAAATCAATAAATTAAATAAATACATAGATGAAGCAAATTTTGAAAGAAGATTACACACTAAATACAATCAAGGTACAGAAACTGATTTAAATTAAAAATGTTTTAGTTTCATTTAATATAAATCAAGATTTGATTAGACTAGCTTACCCGTCCAGCATGAAGAACCCTATCAGGAGTAGGCAGATAGGGAGTGATTTCCTCACCAGGTGCAGGCAAGGAAACAACTAGGTACACTTCATTTTCCCAAATCATCTGCCAGAAATCTCTGCTAGTAGATGCAAGAGGGCTTTGCGCTGCGATATAAAACCTTTGCTGGGTCCCAACAGTGGCCTGTTAATGAATGAATAATTATTATTCTGACAAGTGGAAAAATGTATAATAATAAGAATTATTTATTTAAAAAATAATTAATTGAATCATCATACATTTAACATAATTAAATCATGGTATATAGATATCTGAGCTCAAGAGATTTATCATGGGTAAGAATAATATATTTGAGAATACATATTTACTACATAAAAACATGCATAAAGCACACATGAACTTTTCATAGATATTTAGAAAATATAAGTTTCTTTGAATAAACTATATCTGAAACACTGTTAGGGTTATGGCATTAATGATGTCCCTAATGAATAACAACTTCATACTGTATACAATAAAGAGTATACTCATAATGAGATGATTAAATATGATTTAAAAAATCCCCTCCATGATTTTTAAATCCAGAAACATAGGAGAAAAGAAAAAAAAATAGATCCTTGATACAATGAAATATGCTTCATGATCAGTTCATTTTAATTTAAGATAGCCTGAAATATGTGATATAAAAAAAATTTCCTTATACTTATAATTTTTTGAGATTCATATTTCTTGTTTACTATGGAGAAGGTTGTCTTAGAAAGCCAAAAAACTTGATAACAATTTATTTTGGATTAATAAGCAGTCCTGTCTTCAGTATTTTTTATTACACATTTATTTTTCAATGTTTTGAGCTTATTACTTATTTTCAAATTACTTTTTATTGATCTTGAATCACATAAATACTCCATCAAATAGTGATGTTGGCACCAATTTTAAAATTAAAAATAACGGTTTTTGTCCAAATTACTAACTTTCATATAATCACAACCTGCATAATATGGTTTGTGTTTCTATTCTCAGGACTATAATGGTTTACTTAATATAGTAAATCCTGTCAAATTATTAAATACATCTTGAACCTTTTGTACTCAAAATTAGGGAGGTGGAAAACCTAAGTAAAGAAGCAGTATAACAGCAAATTTTTAATGAGATCAGTCAAACAATTTGATCTAAAAATATATAACATGTTAGAGAAAGACTTTTTCTAAAAGTAATTTTTGGGATGATAATGATAAATTAACTTACTGTGATGTGGGAGGCATTAATGTAACCAAATTTATTTTCTTTAGTTGGAGATAATCTTACTCTTGTTTCTTCGTATGGCACTACATCGTTAAACCTAGAACAAAAATAAATTATTAAAAAATGACTAAAATATAATGTAACTGAACATGGAAGAGGGTTGACTTCAAGGAATTTCACCATTAACCATTACTGTAGTTGTAACTTAAAAAAGTAAATTGCAATTAATCTATAATCATATAATAGTAATTCTCATAATTACACAAATGAAACATATGAAAATCAAGGAAAATAACAAACCTTCATATTTTCAAAATGTTTTCAACCAATTGTAATAAATATTGAGAAATTTTAGTAGGCAATGAATGTGGTATACCACCCATCTAAGTTATCTTTAGAATACTATATAACATTGAGAAGGCACAAAGCACAAAATAAATTTTGTCCACCAAGTGATAATTAGACAATGATTAACATTTGGATTAGTGACCTATTTCTTATATTTTTTTAAAAGAATTTAATAAAAAAAAAGAAATGATAATAATAAATTACAAACATAACAATTATTTATTTAATATTAACTTTAATCTGAACAAGAATTAACACAACATCCCATTGTTAATAATATTTCCACTCACACATATGAACATGCCACTTATACACATCTTATTTTTGGCATTTCAGCAATTTTCTGATCAAACATAAAATTTTTAAATAAGAAACAAGCATAGCACACAATAAAAATATTAATAAATATTAGTTTTATATATTTGTTGAAAAGAAGTTTCATTCTAGAAAGGTTTCCCAGTAATATAAAATAAAGTTAAAATTATAAACCACTGAATGACTTTATCATAATTTTATATGAACACAAAGAATGCGTAATAATTCATTCCTTTTCTATTTCTTAATTTGTTGATAATATCAAAAAAATTTCTACTTATACTAATAAACTAATAAAAGTTATGCAACTTTACCTGTTTCGAGGAATATTTTCAGAAAGAGATGCAGTTGTGAAGTCACAATTGTTTTTCTGTTTGGGAATTTTTTCAAATTCAAAGAACAAGGCACTTCGAGGAAAGTCTAATAATTTCTTTTCCAATAATTGGCACTGAAAATGAAGATTGAAAGAACATGTTGTTATTAATTGTTATTAGAAATAAATACTTCATTTTAAATTATCAACACTAAAATAATGAAATTTTGATTCTTTTTTTTTTTTTGTCCAATAGTTTTCAGGCAGAAATTTAAATAATTTAATAAACTACCTAAAAAATAAATAGAGATTTTCTTTGCTATTTTCAAATCAGTTCTGTAGCTTAAACTTTGTAAGCATCTGATTAGAGGTCAAATTTATTATAATATTTGTATTAAAGGTGAATGTAACAAGTTGATAAATATTAAATAACCTACAATTGAATTACACATAATTGATCCCAAGGCATAAGAATAAGGAGTTATAATTATTCTTGCACTAAAAATAGTAAGAGGGTAAAGTCAATTTCTTTAGCCTGATTTTTCAAAGAGAATAATGACTCATGATCACTTTGAGAAGTGTCACTCATTTGAATGTATAGAGTATAGATCATAAATTACAAGTTGTTTTTCTCAAGTCAATCATTATTAGAGCTTGCTTTTTACAATATTTTTGTCTGCTAAATTCTTCATATTTGCAAACTCAGATTAAAACATATAAATATAAATATATTTTGAGGAAAATCAATCAATGAGTTTACCATTATTTAGAAAGTGGTAAAAAAAAAAAATTAAAAAAAATAAAATAATTTTTGGGTAGAATAATAATAAAATGATAGAATAATGATACAATAAGAACTGCCTAAACAAAGAGGGTTTGATTCCTCAGCATTTCAGTTAATGAATATATTTGGATTTGGATTTTTCCTAGTTTATGAATTTCAATTGTAGTTAGTTAAAATGCACTAATAGTATATTTCAGAGCCCTACCTCAAAACAAATTTGCTAGTTAATAACTAAAAAGTTATAATTTTAGGTAATCATAAAAGTGCTACTTACTAATTGCATTAAAAAGAAAATTACACTTGAAGGGGCTTGGGAAATTTTAAATGATAGATTTCAGGTTTATCTATTTGCATTTCTAGTAAAGAGATTTTACTGATTCACAGAAAACATACGGCAATTACGTGGGTATTTAATCCCACGTAAATTTTAACAATTTTTAGTGCAAGGGAACAGAATAAAAAATCTATCTGTCCCAGCCAGGACTCGAACCTTGATCTCCTGCAATCCGGGCCGGCGAAGAAGAAAATTTCCTGTAAATATACAGATTTCACATACTTAAACATTCATTTATCTCTGCAACTGCTGAGACTGATATCTCTACTATAATGAGAGAGAAAGATAGTTTTGCTGGGAAATATGATAATGATTTGCTAATTGTGACCAAGATCTAGTTAATTGGTGCACATGTTTCACATAATGAGAGGGCTCAAAATAAATTAATTATTTGCTATTAATAATAAAACACAACAAATAAAGCTTTTTAATAATTTAATTCAGCTATCATAGGAAACTGGCTCGTTTGAAATAAGTTATATAAAACAATAAGTTTTCGTTAACTTCAACCTATCATTAAAACATTCTTTTTCTTAAAAAAAAAAAAGAAAGAAAAAACTAAAATGGTTTAATGTGAAAGATAATGTAAAACTTTTAAATCCATTAAAATCCTTTTAAAAATAATTCCACTTTTATTACAACAGTCTATTAGTTTAGGGAACTGTGAAGACAAAGGCACTATGTGAATCGATAGTGTCAACATTCTCATACAAAGAGATATAACATTTTTTATATAATTAAAATATATATTTATAGCAAAGTTAAATGGCTTTATTACAGACTAATAAAATTGAAAATTCATCTAACCAAAGCTTCCTTGGAGATTGTAAGCGGAAGTGGTACTCTGATGGGCTCTCCTTGCTTTGGAAGAGTTGCTGTCTTGTTCTTGCTCCCTGAGCCAAGAAGATTGGCCCATTTCCTCCCCTTTCCCTTCCCAGTCTTTCCAAGAGTCCCACTAGTCGAGCCATCACTACTTCTTGCTGATGAGTCTGAAATACATGGAATATTAAGGACTTTAAGGACCATCCTACACATTGTTAGGAACTGATCAATACTGCTGCCCACTCATGAAGGGCCAACTGACATCACAACTATTCAGATAAGATAAGATTGAATGTGAACATGAGTGAGACATTGTGAGTGAAAATACTTGAATGCTAAAAATTGAATCAGCCATCTGTTTCTTTTCAAAATATCACAACAGATAAGGGGTTACTCAATGCAAACAGATTAAAAGACTAGCAGTATTTAACAGTGTTATTCAATGAAAGCAAACAAGCAAACGTGTTTATTGTTTTCTTATTCATAAAAAAGCTTATACATAAAAACCTTCTAGGTCAGCTATCATACATTGGAACCCATATAGCCATAAACTTATTTTTTCTTAACTTCTGTACAACAGAAGAAATTAAATATCAAGTAAATAAAATTTGTAAATAGAAACATTAATGAGAATATAATCATTTGCTCAATACAAATTGAAATAAAAATGTATACTAAGTAAAATTACACATAAATAATGTGTGTAAATAATTTCTAGTAATAATAAAATTAAATAAGAAACAAAAATACCAAAATTCCCTATTTTTAACTTTTATTTCTTTATTCAAAATTGTTATATTATTACTACTAACAATTTATCAATTTAAGAGATGATCTTAAAAACTAGGCAATTCCATTTGTTTATGTTTACCGTAAAAAAAANAAAAAAAAAAAAAAAAAAAAAAAAAAAAAAAAAAAAAAAAAAAAAAAAAAAAAAAATAATTTTTATGAACAACAAATCAAGCAACGATACTATATATAATAAAGTATTGTTTTATTTAAATTTTAGTAGGAAAATATATTGAAATTATGATTCTTACATCATCTATACTTTCTTCCATAGAGATAGATAATTTGTATCTAAAAATATATAAACCAAGAATAATTTTTTTAAAATTTCTTTGGTTAGAATAATTATAAATGTTATGATAGCAAAATTATTCTACAATAGTTTATATTTTAGGACAAAATAATGAAACTGTGCCTTCCCCACAATTAAAAATTTTCCAACCAGACAATTTGGCTCTAATGAGTCATCTTCTGGGACTCTTCAATATTGTCAGCGTCTACACAGTGTCCAGGCCCTTACTTTAAGTAACATATATTGTCTACCGCATTTGATGGACAGATTTTGTTTTAATTTTAACTTGGGATTCTACTTTAGAAAAATAAATAATAAATTCAGGAAAATGGTGAGTTTTAAGTTATAGTCAGATAGATAATTATATAATAGTTTGTTTTCTATATAAAAAAAAATTAAACATTAAAATAAAATTGTTATCATTGGTTATATATTTATTATTGTTACTGTTTGTTATTCATAAATGAAACAAATAGAAAAATTGAGAATGAAGATGGCACCTTACTTAAAATATATACAATTTTTGTAATGGAATCTAAATGAAGAAAGAGAAAATATTAAGACTGATAATATATGTAATTTACAAAGATGAGAAGACATTATGCCTAAGTTTTAGAAAGTCAGGGCAGAACAGAAGCCAAGATCAGAATATTGATTAAGAAAAATCAGCAGGATATTGTACAGGAGGTTGAGAAGAAAAAAAAACGTGGTAAAAGTATGGATCGGTAAAGTTATGAGAAGGGAAAGCATATTTTCTTAAGCTTATTAAGTTTGTAGGCCCTGAAATACAAGTCCTTTAATCAAAGTAATTAATTATTAAGAACAAATAGTTAAACTATACTTTCATTTTTCCTAATTTTGGCTAAAAAAGTTCTCATACAAAAAATAAATAGTTTCAATAAAGCTTTTCAAGTATGAGTTAAATCTCTTACTATAACTGACTAATCATTTAGAAGAAAGAGTTGTCCTTTACCTCCACTAAGACATTGTCATACTAAATAAAAGTTCTTGTCACATCTTTGTCTAATTTAATGTAAAAATAATGATAAACATCATAAATTTATAAATTCAAAATAAATCATGTCACTAAATATGATTTAATACTGGCATATTTACACCTGATAAGTGTTAGGTAAAGTGCAACATGTTTGGTTAAATGTCTATTGCAACTTCCACTATTGCAAGCTAGTTCTCATTTCAATCATTCATAAACAAGCCAATTTATAAAGGCACTGCTTAAAATTACATCAATTAATAAATTACCATTCATTTAGATGGCATTATAAGACAAACTTAATGGTATTATAAAAAGAATAATTACCCATAGACAGATTAAAGCCCTGGACTCGTTCATGGCTTGGAGAAGAATTGGGTTGAGATTGTTGATTCCCATTGTTATGCTGGTTGGAAGCAAGTTGCTGATTTTGTTGAGGCTGCCCTTGCTGATGATTAAGGAGCCCTCCCTGTTGGTGGTTTTGCAGCAGAGTTTGTTGCTGGTTAGACTGATGATTCTGCTGCTGTGTAGTCTGAGCAGTTTGGTGGTTCTGCTGTTGGCCCTGTTGATGCTTTAACTGGGCTTGCTGTTGGACTGACTGTTTCCCAAGTTGCTGTCCTTGGTGCTGTTGGTGGTTTATTTGCTGGGAGCCTTGTTTACTAAGTTGCTGGACCTGCTGGTGATTGTGTTGCTGTTGCTGCTGCTGTTGATGGTTCAGTTGGACTTGGTGATTTTGAATGCTTTGATTGACAGTTTGTTGAAACTGCTCGAGGGGTATCCGCATTTCTGGAGCAGATTGTATACTGGCAGCTCGGCTACGAGGCTCATTTCCTTCAGGAACCCAGTTTAATGGAATATTCTCATAAATTGGCTCTGTAGATGAAAAAAATAAATATTAATAATAATTTAAAGTATGCTCGAGCAAACTAAAGTTTAACTTAATTCTCTTAGAGAAAAAAAAACAACAAAATATTCTCAGTCCCAAAATGTTTTTAGTAACTAGGACATTTCAAATTGACCTACAGTTCATATTTATCTAATTAATAACTTCTGAGACTCTTGGTTCAATTATTCACTTTTGAGTAAATGAAAATAATTAAAAATCACTAATGTTTAATTATGAAGCAAAATCAAAGATCTTGCATTTTTAAGATATTAAAAAAAAATTTAAAATTAAAGAGGACCTATATGTTTACAACATTAAGGGCCACTTACAATGACTACCCACACACCCAAAAACATACATACAATAGTGGAACAATAACACATTAAAGCAGCATACAAGTTGAAGAGAAAAGCAGTCATTCATAATGTAGTAGACTTTATTTTATCTTTTATAACTTTCTAATCTAATTTTTCCCTTTCCTATCATTAGTTTACTAAATAAGCAATAATAGCTAATCTAAAGTCATAAATAAGTAGTTGCTTATCAAAATGATAATTATATGATAACCTTTTCCTTCATTCACAAGTTAAGCATATTTCATCACACCTAATGAATAAAAAAAAACCTCTTTCAAGCATTGATAGTTTTGTCTTGCCTGAATTACTATTTTACTATTAGCGTAGATTTTGCTTTTGTGCCATTCAAGTTACAGAACAAGTAACACTGTATGAATAACCCAAATATTTTTGAATACCATTAATAAAAATAAATTAAATTGAAATGGTCCTCAGTAGACGAATAATAAAAATAAATGAATAAAAGGAGCATAGAGTAAACCAACCTTTGAGGTAGACAAATAATAATTTTTCTTAGTGTGATTAGCTCTGATGATGGGATCGTGTGTCCTAAAAGTGCTAAGCTCTAATAAAAGTGCGTGAAAAAGAATTTTGTTTCAGTGCCAGTTTGGCAATACCACTGCTTCCTAAACAATCGAAATATTATAGTTGAAAAATAATAATGCCTTTGTGAAATAAAATGAGAAATTCCTGAACTCTAAAAGTGGCTAAAACTAAAATCACAGTGACAAAAAACAGGCATGAGTTTGATACATTTAGGATGACACATTGGTAAACATTTTGACTGACTGGCATACAATTACTCAAAATTGGCAAGTTAACTCCATTGTTTTAAGATGTACCTTTAAACTAATGGGATTAATGAGTATTAATAATGAATATTAATTTTACTGTACCTTGTCTATGAGAGAATTGTCTCAATGTAGGCTGTGGCTGACCTGAAGGCTGATGAATGACAGGATTTCCTCGACCCATGTAGTACATGATATTATTGCCGCCTACATCATCTAAATGCTGTTAAAGTATAAAAATTCTATTAAGCTCAGGAAACTAATAAACATACACATAAAAGGTTGATTTTTTTGACAGAGGTAATTTATAATAGGTGTATAGAAGTTTAATCCTTTGATTTAACTTTACTTAGTCAAGGTTAATTATCCTATTATGTTTATAAACATAAATTAATTTTATTTATTCATGTGATTTTAATAAAAAGAAAAAGAAATTAGCAATGTACCTTAAACTAGCAAATATTCTGTGTGTGTTTAATTTAGGATGATAGAACTAAGATTAAATGAAAAATTTAATACAATTAGATTATGCTTTAATACAAGAAGCTGAAAAGGACAATAAGATAAAAATGTAACTTTTCCTAAATATTTAAATACATAATAAAGTTCTCCCATGAAGGAAACTAGCAGCTTTATACAGAATGCTCTTCAACCATCAACAATTGCATTTTAATATAATAATTCATTCATTTATCTGAACATGTAACAGTTCATGAAATAGATAAAATTATATTTAACACATTATTACTTGGAACAAGATTTTACCATTTATCTCCAAATAAAATTTTAAATTTAAATCACACAAACACACAACTATATANTATAATACATAAAAGATACATTAAAGAAAGATATTAATAATAAAAGAAACATTTGCTTCAGATAAGGAAAGCCTAATTCAAATTTCAAGTGTTTAGTTATTTATCTTTCCTTTGTTATTTGAAAATATGGTGTTTAGTACTCCCAAAAATAAAATCTTGCCACCAATAGACCTATCGGCAAACAAAAAAAAAAAGTTTGCTTTGGAAAAACAACGTAGTTCATACTTGATTGTCTATAAGAGCAGCAAGGTTGGTGTAAGTCCTGTGAGCATGGGGATTCGGGAGGAGGTACTGAGTTCCAAAGTGGGCACCGCCACGCAAACACACCAAATCAGGACTTGAACCGCTAACCTAAATATATTTAAATTACTAAACAATCAAGCACAAGCAACAAAACTGTAACATAAATTGATACTTACATGGTCTACAAAATACATAAACAAAGAACAGAAAAGAAATCCAACAGTAAATAAAAAGTAACTTTTAAATATAAATGCCATTAAAAAATAAGGAAAACAATTTCAATTTAAAAAAGCACAGTTCTTAGCAGGGATACAAAGAATATTATTACTTATTTGAAACCTATTAATAGGTATAAGAGAGAGTGACTACTCCATTCCAAATAACGACTATCCTAATTTAAGGATATAATAGTATCCTTATAATTAATATCCTAATTTAAGGAATATATATATATATATATATATATATATAGGCTAATAAATGAATAATAATAAACAAAAACTCAGCCTTCAATTATTTTTCCCAATCTTTAAGAAAGGAATACATAGCATGGAAAAAATTAACATATAAATCGGGTAGTTTAAGAAAAACGAGCTGTCAAACAGAGTTAATCCAGGATTATTTTAGGCTCCTTAAATCTGGGAGAGTATATATTAGGTTTGCACCAAATATCTAAAGAAGATAAAAAATAAAGCACTTGAAGGTAAGATTGGAGTATTCTTATTCTGAAGTGTTGATTTGTATTTTATTTAAGTGTATTTGTTTTACAGATACTGTCTGAGTAATCGATTATCATTAAAATGACTTTAATCATATTTCATTAAGGGAATTTTTAATAACTATTTTGTGTTTAAGACGAATCCATCCTTTTAACTCATATATACAGTAATATAGTCTGGAGTCCCTCTTCACTCCTCACTGACAAAAGGGCGAGAATTTAGTTTGAACTTTTCAACCAAAATTGACTCTTCACATTAAAAATAATAAATTAGATATGGTGTGATTTTAACGATTACTACATTTTCAATCACGTTGAGATTAAATTTAGTACAATCAGGCTTAAAATTACTGTATAAGTTATCATGCCTATTGCTCTCAAGTCTCATTAAATACTTCCCAGCAGTTAGATAGCTTTTTTTATTTGCTTGATAAAAAAGTAGCATGTTTGCATGGGCAAAAGAAATTGCCCCGCTCCCAACATTGTTACAACACTGTAATGTGAACTACTATACCTGTACAGTTCTCTCCTCTTTCCCAGATGTCAACTTTTTCATAAAAGAAATACTAAATCTAACAACCGACTCCCATTTCTGGTCTTACTCTTAATCAGAAACCAAGAAGGCTTCGTACTTGTTGACTAGTACGCTAAACCTACAAACCCCGGATACACCCCCCCATTTTAACTCCTCACACCCTTATCATCAAAAATCAATGTTGCAAAAAACCTCATTTTCAGAACCCTTAACCCCCAACATTGATGACAAAATCATCAATAGACATCCGTATAAATAACTGCTTTTCACGACACATCAACAAATTTTACGATTCTCTTTCCACTCCTCCCTCCACTCTAAATCCCCCCAGTGACACTCTAATGTTCCATTCATTACCCTATATTCTCTATCCAAAAAAAATTAACAAATCTCTAATTAATACCTTCCCCAAACTACCCATAAGCTTCTCCAACAACAATAATCTACAAACTTATACACAAAACTAAAAGACCCCATTCCCCACACTGACAGATGTAACATAATTTACAAAATCCTTTGCTCCACTCAAAACTGTACCGTAGCGTATATAGGAGAAACAAAGAACCTCATCAAAAGAAGAATCAGCAACCATAAATATGATAAAAAAAAAAAAAAAAAAAAAAAAAAAAAAAAACCACTACTGCTCTTTCAAAACACTCAATTACTGTACTGACCATCATCCATTCGATTTTGACAAATTCACACTTCTGGCATTTGAACCCAACCTTGAGAAACAACTTTTAGCTGTGTCCATTAGCCTACATTAAGAATGAAACCCCATTAATGACAAAACAGACAAAGACTATATTTCCTCTACATAGTGGTTTTAGTAAAATTTTTCACAACTTAAAACAAAAATCACCTTGAGACAAAAATCCCTATAGAATTTCAGTATTCCATATCAGACCCTTAATTTTCCCCACAATTGGTATTTCTATGAACCACAGACCAACTAATCCCTCAAAGGCAAGCCTCCTATCTCTTTTAAATAACGCCTTAACCCCTTCCTGTTTTCTTCTATTATTTTCCATAAGAAAATCAGATCAGTCATGATTTAGTTACCAAAGACTCCCCATTTCACAGCCATTCTCCACAAAAACATGGGGATGAACTCGTTTTCAAGCTGACCTTCACCCACAAGAAATATATATAGAAATATTGCAACTACTTCAATTTTTGAATTTTTACCTCAATCTTCCCTCTATTTTNTTAAAATATACAACTAAAATTGAGATTAATTAATAATAATGATAAAATCTATAATATTAACTTAAAATGATAAGAAGAAGAATGGAAGTAAATTAATTACTTTGATAATTGTTACCATGAAAATGTGTAGAATAAATACATTCAATACTTATATAACTTATTCTTCCACATATAATAAAAATTGGGTAAAAGAAACACAAAAAAATAACAAAGTAACAAAAGAAACTGAACAGAATCAAAACATTGAAATAGAATGTTAACAAAGGAATAATATTGTAATAAGGATTTCCCATAGTGTTAGTATGTGTGACTCGTACGCCAAAAGTTTCTCCGAACTTTCTCTGAACTGCTAGTTCAAAAGTTATTCAATAGGTTGTGGCACTAGTGTACCAGCAGGAGGAAGAGGATTCGTATCTTGCAGACAAAACCATAAGTGAGGAATAAAGGAATGACGAAACATTAGATCCATGAGATCTATTAGTCTACAGGTGACAACTCATCTAAAGGAGTAAAACCTCATCTAAAAAATTGGTCCTCCAAGATTAATGTGGGTTGGGAGCTGGGCTAAAACTGTTTTCAGAAAAAAAAAAACAAAAAAAAAACTTTGATTACAAAACCTAAAATTAGCCTTGGTACTGATGATTTAAAAACAGTGAGGACCCTGGCTTTTTATATAAGACTCCAACTTGCCTCATCAAATTCTGGAAATGCCAAATTCATATACAACAAGTTTTCTTTAGAAAAAACAGTAACAACGGAACTACTGACACTGCTTTCATAGTTAGTCCAGATGCAAGAAAGTCAGACCTGAATTTCATTCATGTTATCCTGATAATGGTAAGAAATGAGTACTAAGTGTCAAAATTAGTTGGTTCAATATCTAGAATATTAATGAGTATGTATTCACATAAGTTATGAATATATGAGGGACAATTTTAATGAGTTAGAAACTGTCTACGACAAAATCTAAAGACATATAAAAGTCATAATAGGAGACTTCAATGCAAAGATTAGAGGAAACCACATTTTTACACAGTCATAGGAGGTCATAGCCTGCAGAAGGTGGGCAAAAATAATGTTATAAGAAGTGTAAGTTTTGCCACTGCAAAAATCTGATTGTGCATAGCAGGATACTTCCTCACAAGACTATTTTTAAGACTACAAGAAATCCTAAAAATAGGTTTGACAACCAGATCAACAGAAGACAGAAGCTTGATCCAGGATGTCAGAAGTAATCTAAGATGCATTTGTTTTAAAATTCAACCTAAAGTTTGGGAGAATCCAGTGGGCTACTTCAGACGTCAAGAGAAAGATACTTAAGTCCTATCACAATTCCAAACTAAGCTAAGAAAAAGGTCCCAACCCCTCAAACTAGAAAATGTCACTATTGAAAAACACTGGGAAAAGTTGGAGAAGAATATGAAAAAGGTGGCTCGAGAGGTGATAGGAACCCAGGAAAAACACAAGAAAAAGAAATATTTCACATATGACTGCTTGAATGTCATCAATGATAGAAGAAAAAAAAATTACTTATCTTACGAAGAGAAATTAAGAATCCCTAGAAAAATAAGTGGCCAAGGGAGAGACAAACTGAGAAAAGTCAAAAGGGAATTTATAGGAGACAAATTAGAAGACATAAAAAGCAACTTTCAGGAAAGTTAAATTAAAGAATTATATGCTTGCATTAAAAAAAAAAAAAAAAGAAAAGAAAAAAAAAGAAAAAGAAAGAATTGGCTTTAAAACTAAGAGTTCCCAGATCAAATGAAAAGATGGGAAGCTCAATAAAAGATTAAGAGTTAGGAATCTGGAAAGACTACTTCAAGAGCCTATTGAACCAGGAAAAAATGAGTACAGATGCCAGTATGGCAAATGAAAGCTGAAAGCTCAATTCTTTTTATCAGTTCGCTATGAAAGAATTGATAGCTTACCAGGAGAGAAATTCATAGCTATAATACATCAGCTACTTCTTAAGATGTGGAGAGACATCCAGGAAACAGAAGACATTTCATTAGCCCCATCTTGAAGGAGTGTTTCATGACTGAATGCGAAAATTTCAGAGGTATGTCCTTACTCTCAGCCGCGAACAAAATCCTGGCATATATCATGGACATACTATGAAAGGTGATGAGTCCATACTAAGAAAGGTGATTATCAGGCTGAATTCAAAAGAGGAAGAGGAGATCAAATATTAATCCTGAGGCAATTAGTTGAGGAAATATGAGAAGTAAATAATGACATACATGCCCTATTCATGGACTTTAAAACAGCCTAAGCCTCTGTAGAAAGTTTTCATTGGAAAATCATGATTGAACTGAGATTCCCGGAGAGTTGATGAGCCTATCAAGGTGTATATAAATGGTTCAAAATACTGGGTCTTATTACAAAAGGATATTACTAAAGCTTTCAATGATGCATCAGGACAAGAAGACTGCCTCTAACCTATGCAAGATATTGAATGCAACTATGGTTGGTAGACCAAGAAAAAGATGGAATAGAATAAAGAAAGATGATATGGAGTTTAACCGGGAAATAGGAAAGCCATCAAATTGAATGTACATTCTTAGATAATCTTTCCTGGTGAAAAATCCCATTTAATGTATTTCATTAATTCATTAGCTAAATTTTCATAAATAAATGCTAGATTTATTGTTAAAAGAAAATTTGTTCACTTCAAGCTCAAATAAAAACATAAGATATATATATAAATTTAAAATCATTCTTCCACAATTTAATATACTTATAAGGTCAAAAGGGAAAGGATTAGAATATGAAAAGGGTTTTTGTTAGATTATGTCCTAAACCAATGGAAAGAAGCTAATATTTAGGAATTCTGCAACACATACACCCTTGAGTATCAAAATGTATGAAATTTTGAACACGATTATTTATCATGCAGCTGTAAAAGTACATGATTCCATTATAACTGATTTATTATTTTAAGTAAACAAACAAGCAAGTACATTAAACAAGAAACACACAGTTTTTATCATGATTCCCATTATTTTCAACTAGTCTTCTATTTCTCTTCTTTATATTTTTAAATAAAATATCTCAAAACATGTTCCATTTAATTCCATCAAAAATGATACTGGCATTAATGACCTACAGGTTGGCACACCTTATAAAATAAAATAAGAAACAACACATAACAGGTAGATGCACCAGCACATAGCATAACTGGTAAATGCACCGGCCCGGATAGCAGGAGATCCAGGTTCGATTCCTGGCTGGGACAGATAGATTTTTTTTTCTATTCCCTCTCATTAATTGTTTAAAACTTATGTGGGATAAAAAACCACAACCAAATAAAATATTTATAAATAAGAAACAACTTTGGTTTTATAAATTTTTGTTTTATCTCACTAATTTTGATTCAAATATATCCCCATAAAAATAAGCAAACTCTCAAATAGAAAAACTGAAGTTCACCAAACTGGAACTGCATAAACAAATAAAATCTCTCAGTAATAATAGATAGCCAATAAATATTTATATTTTTTGCTTGAATTTAAGTTATAATCCTTATCATAACTTAAATAATCAGGCCTTAAAAGTAATAAGATAATAGTTGGTGATTAGTTTGCCTTGAAGAATTTCATGTGAAATTAGTCAGGGTTTCGGCCAGGATAAAAAAATAAAATACACCAAAAGTTTTGGGTAATTATTTTATAATTTTCCAGCATTTTGACTTACATTGCAAAACTCAAAAGTAAAAACACTGTTCATTTCAGTTTACAATACTAATAAATATGTACACGAAATGAATCCTCTGAAAGATAAGCTACGCAATAGAAAAGAAAATGATAGACAAGAATACTCAAAATTTAACAATTAAAATATAAAATATATCAAAACTTGATAAGTACCAATAGTGATATACGGATTTTTGAGGGGATGTTTGGTCACATTGTAGAATGCAGAAGAGGCCCCAAGTGAAAGTGGGAGGAATGGGGTAAGTCAGCAAAATTCAAAGGTGAGAATATTGATCAGGTAGTGAACCTAGTACCCCCTTCAAAGGGAAGTGGAAAAGGCTGACACCGGAGGTGGTTTACAGGAATTTTTCCATGGAATTACATCAAAAATACTGTATTAAGCTGAAGAAATGTTACCTTGATCCTGCATAATCAGTAGGATTTAGATTGATATGCACACATTCCGAAATCAACGTTTTCTTGAGGAATGGCTAAGAGGGCAGGATAGAAGCTGGACTGAAAGCCAGTGATTGGTATAGCATGATGGGAGAGGGCCAAAGCATTCAAATCACGACTTGTAATGCTATATTGTTGCTGTTTTAATATTTTATTTAGATGATTCTTTGTTTGGCCAATATATGAAGCTGAACAATTATTTATGATCACGGAATTTCGTATGCAATATTGGACTATTGGGAAATAAGAATAGGATAAATCTTTCAGGAAAGTATAAAATTGCCATAATTTGTTATTAGTGTGGAGGCTTAAATGTAAGTTCTGCAGGTTAGACTTGAGGTATTTTATTTTTTTATCAGTAAGGAGGGGAATGCAGAGAATGATAAAAGGGTGCAGGAGTCAGAGAGGGGAAAGTAGAAGAAGAGATGTGATTGGCATGTGTATATGAAAATTTGAATAATATGTCCAGGTAGAGGGAGAGGGAAAACCATTCTAGGAAAAGATTTTGGTGATACGTTAAGAGGTAGTGTGGTGGAAGGAAGACCTTGATGTACAGAAGAAATTTGAGGGAGAGGTGGGTGGGAGTAAAATTATGCTTTTTTTTTGTACTTTTATTATAGTTTGGTTATCTAGAGGGTTGATGGCACCAATATAAATAACGTTAATCATTGAACCATGTTTTCAAAAAATATATAAAATAAAACACAAATCAATTCAAGCAACATTAGCTTAGATTAACTACTATTCTGCTGCAGTGTAAACCAGATACATTAATAATGGCCCACAGATCTATACATTCATCCATCCTAATTAAGAAAAAAAAATTAATAAATAAAAAAGCTGCAAATTAAAGTTTGGTGGTTTTCATTAACTATTCACAGAAAGGCAAACATAAAACTATATTTTAAATATTACACCTATCTATTACATGGCAATTAAAAGCACTTGACTCAAATCCTTTCCTAGCTAGCTCACTAGACAAAAAGCAACAAATACAGCACCAAATTAAATATCTTCAAAACATCCGACAGCTACACACTTTAAAGTACTAAGGCTTTAGCAAAACTAATCATTTAAAAAGGGAAGGGTAAAAGCCAAATAGACAAGAAAATTAGACGTATGTATTGCTTTAATAATTATTGACATACCTGAGTACTTATGAAGGTATGTGTGGTCTGTGGGGGTTGTGAAGCAAGATCAGGAGTGGAATTGCTGTTTGGCCGATAAGGTGGAGGTGGCTTATACAGTTGAACTACCACACCTCGTTCACCCCCATCTAAGTCTGGTGTGCTAGAGAATATAATACAGTAATTAAGTTAAAAATTAATTAATTAGTTTAATGAAATACAATTACATTAAATATTTTTCTACCCTAAAGACAAAAATAATAAAAGACAAAGAAACTGGTAAGGCCTTCACAAAGTTCTGTGAAAAATAGCAAAATTTTAAATCTTATTATAAGCCAATTAATTTATTAAAAAAAATTGAGGGGTTAAGTAGATAATACAGGAGTTTTCCTCTAAAAGATTATGTAAATATAAAAACCATATTTGATATTGATATCAAGAAAAATAAAAAAAATTGTATCACCTAATTAATATAGGAGACGTATGAAAGCTTTTCCTTTTTACTGTTACTGCTTGTACAAACAAAAATGTTTTAAACAAATTTTAATTTTCTCTAGCTACTCAATAACATAGACCTTGCTACTACAATAATTAAACACTTAAAACGAACAAGGGACTAAATAAATGTTTTATAAGGGAATAAAATACTTTTACCTGTAGTGGTATGCAGGTAAGTTGTGTGGTCTATGATTGTCTTCATGTTGATCAACAAAGACTCTCTCAACCCTTGCAACATCAGGGAAGTGTTTGTTATAGGCATTTACATAAGACCTCACTCCCTAAAAATGAATAACACAGTTACACAAAGAAAAAATACATTATAAATTAATAGATTTTAGAACATTCCTTCAACATGTTTATTTAATGCAGTTAGATACTATGTATATTGATTATTTTCATAAGCCTACATAGAATTATAGTCGATTGAAAGCTTTACAGAGTTGTTTTTTTATTGGGGGATTTTCTAAGTCTTGGAGTTAATTATCTTATACTAGCTTTTAGAGAGGAGGGGGGGGGGAGGGTGCTTTTATTCTTAAGGCATTTAGTTTTGCAGATTGGGTTTTTGGAAAGAAGGTTAAGAGCATTGTAGACAGAACGATTTGCTAAGGAGATTAACGGTTGTGGAAGTGGCTGAAACATAGTTTTTAAGACAGAGGTAAATTAGGGCTAAAGATTAGGTGAGGCAGAAAATTCTGGTTTGAAATATCTTGGTGGAAATTCATTACTTTTGTGGACATAAAGCTTAACTCATGGATAGATATTTAAATTTTCTAGAATTTTGTTTTAATTCATTATTGTCACATCTAAATTTTTACTAACACAAAGCATAAAGTCATTAAAATAAATTATGATCAACATTTTAAAAAATCTCTGGGTTTCAATGATTCTTTTACGTTGTTATCTGATACATAAAAAACACTAAATTGTTTGTGCGGAATTTATTCCTCTATTTTGCCATAAAAATCTTATTTTAATGTCATATACAAGCATATTGAAAAAAAAAAAATCCATATACAAGTACTCATTAGAATCCACTTTTATAGGTTTGGGCCCCTACTATCATGCAAAGTGGAGATTTATTGAAAATATATACAGTTTTCAGTTGAATTTAATTTCTATGATACTTACTGAACTTATTTTAAATAATTACAATTACCCAAATAATTTTTTAAATAAAAAAAAATTGATGCTTAGGGAATAATTTTTTTACTTAAGCTATGAGCATTAAAGATAAAAGTAAACCTAGTCAAAAATCAGCAGGCTATCATGCCATTAATTCTCAAGTTATAAGTAAAAGGCCTTTAAAGGTTTCTCTGAAATCCCATTTTTCAACAAACAATTCAAGGGGGTTGAGATATGATCAAGAATAGAGTAGAAATCAATAGATAATAGATCAAGAACACCAGGAACTGTTTTGGCCATTTGGAAAGCTCTTCTGTAATTTACGACTCAGATTCAGCCTACACTAATGACTTTCAAAATGGTTAGTTTGATTTACTTTTGTGTGGATAAGAAAAATTTACATTCAAATCACAAACATCAATTAATTAGATCTTGCATAGGTTGGGAATAGAACATGAACTTTTTAAACTCACAAAGATATTAGGCCATCCAGGGATGTGGTAAATACTTATACATACAACTAACATAGTTGCATGGGAAGGATCGAAGGCAAACATAGGCCGGGAAGTTCAAAACTTTCATAATCATCCACTACGTGAAGTAAGAAGAATCTCACTCCAACTAGGAGGGAGGCAAGCAGTGAATTAGATTTTGCTAAGGGCAACCAATCCATAATAATGCTGTCTCAGTAGACCCATAACACAAAATTAACATCTCAAACATTAGGACTCCAGCACTGACCAACTACAGCTAATAAAATGCCTAAAATACTATCATACTAATTTTCAATGGCAGATCGCTCAACACAGCCGCTAAATAGATTCTTACTCTCCATCCATTTACCATCATGAATGAAGACTGAAGAAGAAATTGCTAACTCTTTCGCTGAATAGGCCCCCTCTTTTTCCAGTCTCATAAATGTTTTAATTTCTCTAATCATTTGATTTCTTGTTCATCTCAAACTGAAAGTTTTCTCCATATGACTCTCCCTTCCATTAAGAACAACAACAAAATAACAACACTCTTAAATCAAAAATGCCTTAATAATCTAAATAAGAATTTTTATTTTTATTTTATTAACCCAAATCATCAATAAGATCAATTAAAGTAATTTATTATTTTTGTATTGATGAATTTCAATAACTACACACACAATCACACATCTCTTCATGTTGTGGTAAGGCCCCACCCCCCTTCTCTCACTTATATACATATGTATGCACACATACACACAATCATAAAAAAAAAAAAAAAAAAAAAAAAAAAAAAAAGTGGAAGAGGTTACTAAAAACTGATAACTATTAATTCAGTTTACCTAATGATCAAGTTTATATTAAGAAATATACAGTGAAGTGTTGAAGTTTATTTACAGTCACACTTTTAAAAATTTGGATAAACAGTTTTTTTTTTAAATCTCATACAATCACTTAGGTCCATGAAGAGCATACTACAGATAGGCTCTCTATGGCACTGGCATGGCTTTTATTTATCTATAAAAAGCCTGCCATGAATAAAATAAAACTGTGTGACAGGCTTGAGACCCAAACTGATTCCTTTGACTAAGTCAGAGCATCTTAACACTATATTATCATTTTAATTTTAAAAATTGAAGTTTCATTTTAAGCTATACAACGTTGCAGTAAGTTGTAAAAAGTAAAAAATATTAAATATTGTAAATCAAATGTTTTGAAATATTGAAAACTAGGGCATTGAAAAAAATATTACTAAAACAAATATGAATATTGATTTTTATTGTTAAACTTTTCAGGGGATGTTGCAGAGAACTTTAATTTTCACTGCATCATTTCCTGACATAACAAAGCACCATCCATTGGCAGTCCACCGGATTCCGTCCAGCAACCCGAAGATAGAGATAGGGGCATTGGTACAGCTTCGATATACACCAGAACAAGTCGGCCAGCGGAGTGGTCTGCTTACCATTGTCTGAATTTCTTCAAAGTTACTTTTCCTACAAATATTGACAAGTAGAACCTCACAGACCTGCTAGGCAAAGATGGTGTTAAAGAAGGTGTTGCCCCCTCCCCCCCAAAAAAAACCAAACTGATAAGCATCATTTGAGCTCTGCTAAAAATCAAACCCACTCAACAAGGAAAACAAAATGTCCTTATCAGCTACTCAGCATTCATCTCTATATACTACTTAAATATTCAAATCAATGTTGATTGTTAATTGAGCAGTCAAAATTTAATAATAACTGAAAATAAACTAAATAAATTTACATTTATATTAAAATTCTTAAATTTTCTTATTAATAGTTAACTGTTCTTTTTTCCTCATACAGACCTCAGAACACTTTCTAACCAGTCAACAGAACCAATCTCCAAATTTCAGCAGTGTTAAAATAGGGGCATATCAAATCAAAATTGATGGCCTTAACACGAACAACTATAATAGTAAATTGAATTCACCTCATGAAGATTTGCCTGATGAATTTCTGGCTGACTGCTGTATAGTCCAGGATGGCCTCCCCTATACTTCTGCTGTATTGCAGTTTCATAATCAGGAGCAGGACGATAAGAAGGGAGCATTGACCTAAAAAATGTATGTTAACTTAGTGTAACAAATATGAATTATACATGGATTTATTGCAAACCATTATGCTAATGGTATTTATTATTATAAAATTAATATAACCAAAAACACACCTAACATAATCTTGTAACAATAAAGAATAGGCCATTAAAAGCTCCAAATGATGTAGACTTTTATGATTTTATGAATAAAGATGATGAATTAAATCCATCAATAAACTGAAGAATAAATTAAAGGCTTCACAAAGATCTCAGCCTAGAAGAAAAAATGTAAACAATAACTGTACTGTTAGCACTAATTCCTCAGACTCATTTAATTGTAATTATTGCACCTAAATACAACTCTCAAGTATCTAGATGTTACAACCTCCCAAAAATTCACAAACCACAGAACCCCCTCCACCCTATCATATTCAATATTAACTCACCCTCATCACCAAAAAATAAGTATAGCCAAAAATCTCATCTACAAATCACTCACAGTCTCTGAAAAGCCATTCCACAATAAAAATATCAAACCTGTGACTGGATTCCTCCTCTCCAATGGTTTATCTAAGCACAACTTAAAAAAATTGTAAATGAGTTCTACATTTTCACTTCCCAAAACGATGACTTTACTTTCCGCCCCCTCTTTTTTCTTCCCAAACTTTTGGAAAAAAAATTGAGAAATCCCTTAGTAAAACCTTCCCTAACCTGAAGCTTGCATTTTCCACCAACAACAAACTTAAATCTATCTAAGTTACATGTTAAGGAAAACAATCTTAAGGAAATAATAGAATTATTTTCTTAAAGGTTTGCCAAATTTTGCAAACTTCACACAAAAAGTATGACCGACAACAAAAACATAACAGAATAACATTAAAAAATAAAAAAACAATAAAAAGCTTGCTACTTGCTTTTTCCTTTTAACTAAATGTAATTCTAAATAACCTCATGAAGTTTTTTACAAAATAAATATTAATAAATAAAGTAATGAAAAAACCCCCTCCAAAAAAGTAGTGTAAAACTATAGATGATTTTAGTTGGGGTTCAGTCAAAGTAGATCCAAACAAAAATACAAATTTAAAAAAAGTGTATGTTTTTAAAAGATTATCTGCCAACATTTCGGCTTACATTGTAAGCCATCTTCAGGGCTGTAGAAATACAATGTCATGAGAATACAATAAATAATTTACAATATTATAATATAGAATTGCCATAATGTAATGTGATATCAAAAGTATGAATGTAGAAAGCTATGAAAGAGAATTAAAAAACATGCAGACAACAACCTATACCTAAAAAAAAAATTAAAACAGCAATTGACCACACCTACCTATCATGAAGATGAGAGAGGACGTCCTGTCCCTCAGTTCACATTTCCATGACTGAGTGGAAAATATAATTTTTGAGACACCGTGGGTGGTGGAAGGGAGGGGGAGGAGGAAGGTATGAGGCGGAAGGTACAAAGGAAGAGCAGCCTGTTTAAAAAGGGGGCAATAAAAAGGACACCGGAAAAAATAAAGGGTATTATTGGGAATAAGTAACTTTGGAACTGGGAAAAATGTTTGACAGATTTATTTAGAAGGAGCGCTAACTAGGAGGGATAGTGGAAAGTGTATAACATTTTTTATTACTGAAATAGCAATTCAATTGCATTTAAATTGACAAAATATAATAAAAATCAATTGTGTGTGTGTGTGCGCGTGCCCACACACACACACACACACACGCGCGCGCGCACACACACACACACACACACACACACACACACACACGCACGCACACATATTTTGTTGGAATAATAAAAGTGTTTCATAACAAAAACAAGACCAATATTCTTTAGAAGCTCAAGAAAAACTTTGGTTACCTCAGCCTGTCAATATCGTTGCGACTATGAGCCAAATCAAGACAAGATGTGGACTGAGCCCTAAGCCTCTCTGTAGTAACGTTGTCCACCCTGTCTAACTCCTCATGGCTACTAGTTACTTGCCCATCCTAAAATATTAAATGTAAATTTAAAAGCACATTTCTAACTAATAAATCAACCACAATGACAAAAAAATATAAGTGAAGTAATGAGACATATTCTTTCACAAAATAAAATGCCTTGCACATTTTACGCAAAGAAATAATAAGTATTATTATTGTTGCCATTGTGCAATAGCAAACCATTGAAAAAAATGAAACTTTAGTAAGATATTAGATAAATCTAAATATATTCTTTATCAAAGCCTCATATTCTTTTGATAATATCAGCTTAATAACATCAGGAGCCAACATTTTTGAAAATGAGCTTAACTTTGGTTTCTCTTGTGAATGCTAGGATGGAAGCGGACTAAACATGCATGCACCCCCCCCCCCCCGACACACAAAATGCTGGGATGCCTGTAGAATCAGGAGAGAAATCTGCTAAAGTAATACCATAATTTCCTTCTTAAACATTTGTACTAACCAGTTTTTAAGATATAATCAAAATATTAAAATTTTAATTACTACATAAATATTTAACATACTTAAAACTTGATAATTAAAGAATATATTACTTGCTTACATCATTTCCAAGTTGTGAAAAAAGGTTCCTTACAGTTTGAGTTGTACTATCAGAGTCTGAAGCCACATTCTCATTCTGAGCGAAAAATGTGTGCTGGAAAAAAAAAAATGCATAAAAGTAAATAAAAATAATAATAAAACTTAAGACTAGCTAGAACAGTTATTTATAAAGAAAATGGGCTCCACAAACTTCTCAAATCAAAAGTAATATTATCTCACTTAGTAAAGAGAGATCATAGCTGTAAGAGTTCACGAGGGTTCGGCTGGGTGGAAAATAAAGAAATCCAAATAATAAAATGTGTTACTTTAGAAACAGTAATTGTTCAAACCTTATGAATACTTGAATGAGGTATCTGAGTTTAGGACATATATTATACATACAATAACTGAACATTATAAAGTCCTCTTTGCTCAGATCAGATGTGAGATCCTGATAAATTAAGGGTTTTGTTCTCTTTGTTCCTATTATATTCTTGTAATTTTTCATAATGCTTGACATCGTTTAAAAGGTAAACTGATACTTTATACTCACTGAGGGCTAGCAACAGTATTTTATGATAGATACCATNTTCTATATTAAATTAAAAAAAAAAAAAAATGAAAACATTTACCAAAAAAATAAAAGATTTTACACACAAAAAAATATACATAATACTATTGTTGCTAAAGCTTCATTTAAAATTCTCCTTTAATCAAGAAATAAAAATCACCTCAGGTTTCTAAAAGAGTGGTATTCTAGAAAGCTGAGAGGTTGAACAAATAAAAAATAAGAAAATTAACTAAAAATATACAGTTACACTTAAAAAACAGAATTGATTTTTATTTGGTTTTAAATATCTAGTTTTCAATAAAGTCAAGTACAAAGAAAAAAAAAATTGTTTATATCAAGTGGCTCTAAAACATAAAAAAGTATCTAATCAAAATTTTATAGAATATATTGTATGTAAAATGGAGTAATTCAAATTACAGAAAAAATAGGATATTTTAATGAAGAGAATGGGGATATGATTTCTCTAGAAACTAATTTGAAATAATAGAAACTATAACTTTTTTTTTAAATAGTAAAGTGAAACACTTTTTAATGAGGAATTAGACAGAAAAGAATGAACAAAAAGTCAAAATTTTGAAAAATAATTGGCTTTGAAAATAGTAATTTTTTTCTCACGTCCTAAGATAAATAGTCATTAAATTAGAGCAAAAAATGAGCTGATGTAACTAAATTGATTATCAGTCAATATTACACTGAGATACAACTTGTTAAATATAAATTTATATATTCATTTATAAATGAATTTTAGGAAATAATAAGCTGATGTACAATACTTGTAGATTTATTTATTTTATAACCAAAGTACATTGAATTTAGGAATTTATTAAAGAAAATATTAACAATGGCTTGAAGAAGTCAGGTAACTTCTGCAGCGGTGAACTTAAATATATTTGATAATATTTAATTATTAACACTGATACTTTATACTCACTGAGGGCTAGCAACAGTATTTTATGATAGATACCATATTGATACGGATAATCTAGGCTAAATAATGAGAATAGGAATTAACTGACTTCTAAGTGCATAAGCTCAAGTTTAGGCCACTAAATTTTTGAGAAAACTAAAGATATTAAATCCCCAATGTATATATTTAATAAGATTATTTTATATATAGATGTGATAATATATCATCAAATGATTTAAATGAACAGTAGAACAGTTTGAATGTATACACACACCTTAATGGTTTAAGTAACAATATGATAAGTTTTTCACTAGGCTAAAATTTGTAAAATAATATCGGCCTTTCCAACTTCCTTTTGAAGAGATTAACTCTGTCAAAGTTACCTACAATTGAAATTAGCCGACTAAACCCCTCCCACCTTCTGTCAGTGGTTGTCTTTCAGTTTAGTTCTGCAGTCTGAGATGTGACCATAAACCTTCCTCAAAGATCTCTCCATACACCATTATCGGTATACATAAAGTTGATTTATATTTTAAGATTAGTGTACTTAAATTTTTAATTCATTCTGTACATCATTTTCTGTCTTATAACATACCACATCACTGTCTGTTCATTCCAATCCAATTATTTTTAGAAGTGTAATAGTGAGTATTGCATTTCAGCCCTGATGGTGACCTATAAGTTTAGTCGAAACCTTAGCAATATTGAAATAAAATAATTACCCAATAATTTTGGAGTATTTTATTTCTCTCATCCTGGTCGAAACCCTGATTATTTCTCACATGCAATACTCGACAGACAACCAACCACCAACCATAAAAATAATATGTTAAGGAATCATAATTTATTTTACATTGCAAAAACAAAATTAATATTTAAACAGTAATATAGAAAGAAAAATTGCACCAAATACTCAGAATTAAATAAATACCTGGTGTACACACATGCGCCAAATATATTTTGCAGTTTCTATGTCACTAAGCTGAAATTGTACAGGATCTGCTTGGTCATGCAATTCCATTCCAAAATTTCTTTTGTGATTAACAACATTTGTAATATCTTTCCACCTGAGAAAAGAGTAAAATAAAATAGCTTAATATGCTTAACTATTATTAAAACACATCATTTATCATTCAATTAGGACTACCTAAATAGAAAAACAAAATTTCAATCTCCATAACTGGAATCATGATGGGAAAAGGAGAGTCAGAAAGCGCCAAAGAGAACATAGCTCATTAACAAGAAAAGACAAATAATATAGTCTATAAGTAGATGTATAACCGAGGAAGAGAAAAGTTGAGTTGTTAGGTTGCACCAAATGAATAATATTTATTTGTAGATTTGTTTAACTTAACCTTGTTTATTTGATAATTTTAAATAATTGGTTATATTTTCTTTATTCAATTGTAGAAGAATATAATATTTGATTTAGATAATTCAGATAAATTAATACAATAGTTAGTTGTTTTTGTATGAAGATGACAATGAAGTCAATATCATTTATAAGTTATAAAATAAAAAAAATTCAGCAAGAAAACAATAGGGGAAAATGAAAATTTATAATAAAATAATTAGTATTACACATTTATAATAACTATGTTTTGTAAGAAAAAGAAGAATGTTTTTTGAAAAGCACTTTTATGTATTATATGATATAAAAATAAGGATTTAATACCATACAAAGATAAAGTTATACCTGTAAATTTGATTAAGCTGCTGCTGATTATTGTTATCATATATCACATGAATGCCAATTAAAGCTATGCCAATAACAACTTCATTCCCACAATCGTCCTAAAAAATAAATAATTTTTGAAATTGAGCAATGGATGAGGATTTCTTGACGGTATGCCGACATTTCGGCTTGCATTGCAAGCCATCTTCAGGGCTGTTGAAATACAATGTCATAAGAATAAAAATAAAAAGAAAAAAATTAAATGAGTATTCAATTTTCAGGGAGACTTCTCATCCTTCGTCAGAGAGGAGTGAGTGTCTCTTCACTCCTCTCTGATATAAATGAAAATTTAATGCTCATTGTAATTTTTTCCTTTTGTGTATTCACTACACTCTTTCTTTCACCTGTTCTTATTTAATATATGCATCACAGCCGCAAGTGTTTTACTTTCTATATACATATATGTATATATATAATTTTTTTTTCCTTATGAGAGTCACCTTGTCATAATGAAATTTATTCAGTACATACCATACCAGGTATGCAAGTTTAAAATGTCGTTTTAATTCCAATAGAATGCGCTCTTAGCCTATTGAAGGATTTGCTTATCTCTAAACGCTATTTTGTTTGTTAGTCATTTGTTTACAAAAGTCAGTNAATAAATAAGAAAGAAAATAAATAAATAAACAAGAAAGAAAGAAACAATAAATGATAAAATAAATTAACACAATGAAATTATGATGAATTAACTAAATATGAATTGTTAGATTCAAATTAATTAACTAAATATGTTTAGAAAAATTATGCAAGTGAAATAAAATAAATAAATACTAATGGAAAATTATATTCAATAAGTAAATTTTATGTTTTTGCATTATAAACCCAACAAAATATATTATTTTTTATTTTATTTTATTAAGGGTATCACTCATTTATAAGGTTAATTTTTTCAAGTGAGAGCTTGAGAAAGTTTTTAAAAACTGGTAGTAGGCTGTCCATCAATAAATTTGCTTCATTAGAGCGGCCATTTCTAGTACTTTGTTAAGATTTGTTTCTTAGTATTTTTCTGTAGTCAGTAAGTAGTGTACAGTCATATATTAAATGTAGATATGTTTGTTCGTGTGTAAAGTTGCAAGGACATTAAGGAGTCTCTTATTTTAAATCTATAAAAATAACTATTGAATGTATTGTGTCCTGTAATGGTTTGAGTCAGATAGAAGTTTTTAATGGAACGTCTATATGTGAGGTATAAATGTGTATAAGTGTTTGGATTTTTGAGTATTTTTCCATCTAAATTGCCATCATATTGTGGCAGTTAGTGTAATAGAAATTTTAGGTGTTGTTTTGAAATATATTCGTAACACACAGTCAGGGAAGGATCTCTGGATGCAAATTTTGCTATTGCCCTGTCTGGGATCATGGGCCTTATTATTTCCTTATTTTCATTAATAAATGAATATTAATTTATATATATCAAAATGACACACACACACACACACACACATGTTTCACATACACTTATATTACAAAAACAGTTTTCAGACTGAAGTAAAATATTCATTATTTAGTTTCAAATAATTTACTTCACAAATTGTTAAAATTTTGTATGCATACTATAAATTTATGAAAATAAAAGAAGCAAGGATTGTGAAGTAAGTTTCATTATTACAAATACTGAATGATATATTGGTTTTGTTTGTGCTTGAGCCTAGAAATAAAATACCTTAGCTAGAAAAGTTTCTTGTCCATATCCTTCAAGCTGTTGGGCGGCTAATATGTAATACTCTTCTGCAGTTCCTTGCGGGAGTCCAGCAAGCTCCGCATGTTGTAAAATGACTGCATTTGTTAGACTTTCTAGGTGGCCTTCTTGAAGTAAATGCTGAACAAGGGAAAATGTAAAATAATATGTAATTCATCTAATGTATCTCAAAATTTTATTACATATTACATAATTATTATTCTATATTGAAGTTTATTTCTAGACTCCCAATAAGTATCAATAGACAGAAAGCTGTAAAAGTTTACAATCAATTAATACTGATGGCATAGGTTCATCAAAATTAGTGTCAATGGATTTCAAGTTTGTTTATCAAAAATCATATATGTCAGATCAATTTTTTTTAGATAAGGGGTGGGAGTTGAGGCCACTTAGTACATGTGATGAGATTAGGGTGCATCATTTCACTGTCCATTCATTAATGGCAACAAGGAACAGAAAAGGAAGGATGAAGGCTAAAACTCACCCTTCAGTCACAAAAGTATTTATTTTATACATGATCAATGAATGATGCTAGTGATTGGCAGTTGCTTGCATTCAGCAAAATATGTCTACTACACAAATATGAGACATGCTCAATAATTTTACAAGACAAAGCCAAACCTCACAATAAATAAATAAATATATTGGAAGAAATGAGCAGGGAAAACCCTGAAACACCTTCTTTAGAATCCAAATTTGTCCATTATTTTATCAACTACATAAATGAAATACTTGGAGAAAATACTTCTTATGCAATGGATAATTGAAGAACATGTACATGCTAGCAGACAACTCCCCTTGTTCTCTGGTCAAATAAGGGATATTAACACATCCAAATTCGTTGCAAAAGTGATTAGATCATCTAATAGACTGTATATAATTGTAATAAGAATGATTTCAATAAAAAAATACTGTTTTTATTTTATTACACTCATACATTTGTTTAAGAAAGAATGTTATAAAATCGAAGAGATTTACCAAAAGTTTCATTATGGTAGCAATGTAAATAGCAAGAATTCCTTATGGAAAATCTACTGAAAAGAATAAAGAACAATTATATTTGGGGAAATTATGAATAACATATAAACCTCATGCACCATGCAATTTAACTACTTTTTGAATAGTGAATTGAGTTCAGAGCATCTACTTCACTTTCTTATATTTACTGTTTAATTAATTCAATATAATGAGTAGTTAATAATACAGTAGTAAACACTGCTGCAGTAAAAAGCAATTTAATCAGACACATTATACATCTAACTATGAGCAGCCACACTTACTACTTAGAATCTGTATTTTCTTTTTTCCCCAGATTAATATTTTGAATATACACACATAGAAAATTTATTTGATTATGCTAAAATAAAACGTACCTTTGGGAAGAGAGCAAAATCTTTCAAATATTCAGCTGTATGTCGTTCAGGATCATAATTTCCAAATTCAGCTGAAAAACCCAATAAAACACCTTTCATTAATTTATTCTCAGTCTCACTTATTAACTTATCTTAGGCTTTAATTTACCTTGTAAACTATAGCTCGCTAACATTGTTGCCTGCTTTAAATTACAATTTATTCGCCCTTCAATTACATCTTTTTTCAATTGGAGAAAATAGTGATACCTATTAACAAGAAGAAATCAAATTTAAAAGATAAAATAAAATGTAACCCCAATATTAGTAGGGACTTACTAAAAACTCTAAATATCTAATTAAAAATGCCAGATAACCACAAAATAGTTTAAAATTATTTCTGACAATTAATTATAATTCTTTGAGGAATTTTTTTTAAATTCAATTAAAAAAATTACATTTCTTCACAAAGATTTCCCTAGCAGTATAACTTTTCCAGTTCACATAATTCCTCCGCCAACCAAAGTTGTCAATAACAACCTTCACTATAGACCTTCAATTTTGCAGTCAAAACTCAAGCTTAATTCAATAATTTTTTGATAATGAAAATGTAAATACATAATGGTTGGAGGTTCGTTGGCAGTCGAGTATTATGCTGAAGAAATAAGTCAGGGTTTTGGCCAGGACCAGAAAAATGGAATATTCCAAAATTATTGGGTAATTATTTTATTGTTGCCGATGTTTCGACTTAACATGTAAGTCACCATCAGGGTTGAAATACAATACATACAATACACTTATAGAATTATAGATTGGAATGAACAGACAGAGATGAGGTATATTATATGACAGAAAAAGATTTACAGATTAAACTAAACAATACAAATATGAAACAATACAAGTTATAAATGTCAAATTTGACACGACATACCCTCTAAGCTTCATGATAGCCCTGAAGATGGCTTACAACAATGTAAGATGGAAACATTGGCAGATAATTAAAAAATACACATTTTTTTTAAATTGTATTTTTTGGATCTACCTTGACTGAACCCCAACAAAAAACCATCTACTAGTAATTAAATTATTTGATGAGACTAAAATTACAATGACTATTTTTTAATCCACGACCCTATAAAAATAACTTGATTAAATCAAGCCTAATAAATCATGATTGTGAAAGGAAGAAAATTCAAACAAAAAATTTCTTTAAAAAAGACTCAGTAATCTGAATGTTATAATGGCATAAGGAGTATTGAGTCCTTAGACTGTTTACATCCTACAAACTGAAAATTGCAATAATAAATTGCAATACAAATCTTTTAAAATACTGGCGTATAGAAAGATATTTTTAAATATAAAAATAGTAATAATAATAATAAAGAAGCTGTGGATTAAATANAATATATAATTATAAAAATTAATAAGCATCAATAATATTTTTCTCACTTCCAAAAGGAAAGATTTCTAAATATTTCTGGGAATTTCCAAGCAATATTATTGTTTGAGAGTAATATCATCTATGAATTGGTAAAATTTGTCATCAATTCAGTCATTGAGCAGCTAATCATTTTAAGGGTTTACTAATTCTATAAAAGAGCAATATATTTGAGCAATAACAATACACACCAGTATTTTTGGAATGTGTGTATTTATATATGTATACATATAAAAAAAAATTTTTTTTTACAAAAACCCACACCTCACACATAGAAATTTAATATCGTCTATACCACTTGGATTAGGCCATCTATATTAGAACCAGATATTCCAAACTTATCAGTAGTTATTGGACATAATCAGGAGTCATAAAACAAAAAATCAAAACAGCTCTAGAATATGATAAAAACCTAAATAACAAAAATAATATAAATCAAAGGTCTAATAATGAATGGTCAGACTAAGGAAACAAAAAAACCTTTTCCAACTTTTCAAACTAGTGAACAGGTGTTCTATCCTCTTAACTTTAATCATCCTTAAATGACAAACTAAATGTTTCTAATTTTCTAAAAGTAACACTATTTATTAGTATGTGTCCAAAATGCAAAAATAGGAAGACGTCTAATTTACAGTGTATATGACTAAGAGCATAAGTGTATTTTTAAATTAAGAGATGAGGCTTAACCATGGTACATTAATCTAGCTATTGTCTGAGTCTTTAAACTTTTAGGAAAAAAACACCAGACTCATATGCATTCAACAAAATAGATAAATTTTTGATAGGTAGTCAAGTTGTTGGAGATTAATATGGCCTTAATACAATTTTTTATTCAAAACATAGAATTAAAGTTTTGCATATATTTTAGATAATTTAAATATGAATTTCAAGGGATTAACAAGTTATCTGAGATCAGTTTAGATCTCCAAAGCCTGCCATTGTTAGTAAGTCCCAACATGCTTCTACAAAGTTCTACCTACAAAATGTGCTTAGTATTATCTAAATGTTCTTCTAATAGTTAGAATATTTTGTTTTTCAAAACTAAACTTGGCATATGTAGTTAAACTAATTAAATGATGACGAGACCATTTTCAATGATTAACGAGTCAACCAGAAACCAAAAAAAAAAAAGAAAAAAAAGAAAGAAAAAGGGCCTACCTACAAATCCCAATTTAAATATAAAGACTAAATTGTATTAAATGCAAAAAAATATCAAATTCCATTAAAATAATTATTAGAAAAGTCGAATTGCCTGAAGTCATTAAAATTGTAATTTTAATTGTAATATAATATAAAGATTCAACTAAAACACAAATACTCTGAAAAAAGGGTTTTAATAATCTTTAGATAAAAGTTTTAATTAAACTGAATAGCTTGAAATGTAAAATTTAAATAATCATACAAAACTGAGTTATGTTAGTAAAATAACTATTAAAAATCTGAACTCTAATGTTGGAGTACAAATTTTTTTAAGCACAGTGGAAGCAATTTTTTTAAAAAGACCATTTTACTTATTCAACACTGCTGAAAATTTTTGGCTTTGATGTGGTCTGCTATTTCTAATTCTTATTTGATTTATTCTTATCTTATTTCTTTTTCATATATTATTATTAATTATCAATAAGCTTCTCACTGTTAATATACG
>KZ807842.1:116874-130576 GCA_000696205.2 Oncopeltus fasciatus
TTATTTTAATATTAATGTAAAATTAAATAATAATAGGCTTTATTTTTTTTCTACTTAAAAGCCATATGGCAAAATTTTATTCTGAAAAAACTAAAAGCGGCATTTAAACCGTTACATTACTACTTTTAGTTCCTCCTAAAATATTTCTTTTACCAATAAACAGATCTTTTCTGAGCTTCATTGCTAAAATATCACAACGCTGCATCCAGAAAACTTGTTGTTTTTTTTTACACTTGGCTTCTTCGGTAATTCACACTCCTATTAGTTCGATTTTGCTCTAAAACAAGCTTAGTCTTTCATTTTACATTTAAAAGGCAAACAGGCCAAATTTCATTAAGGAAAACACTTCATTGCAGCTTTTAAACCGTTAAATTAAAAATTATGGTTAAGGTAAACTACCACTCCTAATTGTTCAATTGTGAAACATATTATATATATATATATATATATANATATATATATATATATATATATATATATATATATATATATATATATATTTCATTCATAAATAATCAAAACTAAATATAGTTTCATTCATTGTCTAAATATTACAGATACTTTAAATAATATGAAGTTTCATGACTAATAGATGTGTTAGCGAATTACAAAATAACTTGCCTTATTTTAGTTCTCAATAAGTCTATTAAAGCCAATTGCCCCAAGTAACAAAGCTGTCACAATTAAAGTCACTAAAAAAGGCCTGTATATCAAGGGATGTTAATTAATTAACTTAGTTTGGTCCGCAACTTCCTTTGGCCAAAGCACAAGAACTTTTTAACGAATACCCAAAAAACTGTAAATGTTTTGGACATTATTCCGATTCTATTACCAAGGCACTAAAACAATAGTAGATATATACTGATTTTAGTTGTGGTATTTATCCCACGTTAATTTTATACAATAAATACAAGGGAATAGAATTTAAAAAAATCTTACTGTCCCAGCCGGGACTCAAACCCGGATCTCCTGCTTTCCGGGCAAGTATGCTGGCCTTAACACCACCGAGGCTAGTCAGATAATTCCTTCTACTCCCCGCACTTTACTCCGAGTCTAAACCCAAGAGTAAGACGAATATATCGTCTTATACTCGAAGGAGCTAACATTGTCAGCTATTTATTAGACTCGTTTTTATTTTATTTATTTTTTAAAATTCTGATATTTAAATCTTAAATACCATCAATTTATTCTAAAACACAATGCGTGCAGATTGCAATGTCGCTATTAAATAAGAAACGAGTGGTTGAGTTTGTTAATTAATTCAAAATTGGAGATTATAGGGAGAACAAAATTTTAAAATTTTAATTATTATCAGTGTCGCACAAAAAAAAAAAAAATGTTCACAACATAATATGTATAAAATGAAGTCTTCTAGAAATAATATTCTATAATATTTTTTGAAAATACTATAGAATTAAAACACGAAGAAATATATGAATATAAATTCTAGAGGTTACAGATCTCCCCTAATTTTGAGTTATACAAAAAAATATGAAAAGGAATAAATGCTAAATTTAATTTTCGTTTTATTACAAAAAGGCGCACAATGAGGAAGATATTAAAATAATAATTAGGATGGATGAACGCTTTCCTTCACCACTCCTCCAGATTGGCTGAATGCCACCCTTTTGGACATTAGCTTGAGCCTTATCATTTTTTTTTTTTTTTGAGAGAGAGAGAAAGAGGAGAGTTTTAAAGTCATTTCAGTAGTTATTTTGCTTATATATTTGATGATATAATGAAAGATGAAAAATCTTCTATAAGTTTATGCAGCTCTGGCATGAGAATTTTTTTTCCTTACGTTATTAGGAAATCTAAATAGGTATAGGTTTAGAATAAGTTTTAATGATATGATAAGTTCAAATACAAATATTCATTATATGAGGAATTCTCTTCCTTTATTTTTTGCAGATTTACCCGAGAAGGGCTTTGGAAAATTTTTAGCTCACTAATTACAGATTCCAACATATGTATAACTCAAATTTTTATGACACAGACATCTGCCAGAAAAGAAATATGATTTAGCCCAAAAGAGGAAAGCCTATTCTCTTTGCCTAATCACTTGCTCCAATGCCTTCTACTGCCTTGATGTCATCTGTAAACACATGAGCATCACATTTATTAAGATTAAGACTGACTACTTTCAATGATGAAATGTAAAACTTCAAAAGTCATAGGTGATTAGATGTTGATATTTTGGCATATGGAGGATCGAGTTTTTATCCATTTTTCCAAAAATTGAATAGTGCTCAACCCAGCTTTAAGTACTATTTTGGGCATGCAGCGTTCTCAGCTTTTCCTAAATGTGAAGCAGATGAAGTTCCAGAATAACTTCTATAGAAGCCACCGGTGTTTAGATTCACCTCTTCGATTCGGCATCTATACCATTATATGGGTATCCAAGTGAGTATAGGCCTAGCGCAAATCTAGTTAGCAATTGTCCGTTTAATCCCCCATTTCACTCCAACAGAACATCAACATGAGATGCTTCGAGTGCTTCACTGACTTTAAGAAGTTTAGTTGTTTTTTTTCTTTGGAGATGCAACTCTCGAAGAATTCAGCATTTTCTTTTATTGGTCAAGAGCTCAATCTTGATCCTATTCAGATTAATTGTGAGTATCTTATCAATATAACACCTGAACACCAAATTTATTATCCACAATAAAAAAAACTTAAGACAGTCATTGACAACCTGGCTTGATGCTTGGATACTTTAAAAAAAAACCCTATTTCTGCAGATTTAATCCTGATTAAGCCTCAGAGGAAAACTCTGATGTAAAAATAGTATCCTACCACTTATTACATACAGTGCTCCTGTTTGAATGGATTTATCAAAGACTCAAATAAAGAAATTATAAGCCTTTCAGAATAAATTCTAAAGATTGTTGTGTCAGTACCATGTTTGGTAGAAATAAGAAGGATATTATATCTTAATGAATATAATACAGAATAATTAATGGAAATAAGTAAAATGGTAAAAGTTTTGTGAAATAGGATCATTAATTAATTGAAGTTGAGCTATAGTTGAAAGCGTTATCAAAAAATTTGAAAGATAAAACAAAATAAAATGGAAGACAACAAATTTGAGCAGAAGGCTTTTAAGTGAATTAAATAGTAAAGAAATTCATAAACTAGTGCACCATAATAGTTGTAAATATAAGTTCTAGACTGGGGAAAAACATGAATCCAGTTAGCATTCGAAGAATTACTATAATTTTTTTATTGTTTCAAATATACCCAGGCAGATAGGGCTTATTACCTTTGACAGGAAACTTATCTAAGAGAAGCCCCTAACAATAAATCCTATGCTTCTAAGATGATTTTAGTTGGGGTTCGGTCGAGGTAGATCCAAAAAACACAAATTAAAAAAAATGTATTTTTTAAATGAAGGATTATCTGCCAACGTTTCGGCTTACATTGTAAGCCATCTTCAGGGCTGTAGAAATACAATGTCATGAGAATACGGTAATATTTGAAATTAGTATAATAGAGAATTATAATATAATGTGATATCAAGAGTATGAAAGTAGAAAGCTGTGTAAGACAATTAAATGTTTATGAAAACAATATTGAAAAAGAACCAATTTGAAAAAAACATGCATGTTTTTTTCAAATTGGTTCTTTTTCAATATTGTTTTCATAAACTTTTAATTGTCTTACACAGCTTTCTACTTTCATACTCTTGATATCACATTATATTATAATTCTCTATTATACTAATTTCAAATATTACCGTATTCTCATGACATTGTATTTCTACAGCCCTGAAGATGGCTTACAATGTAAGCCGAAACGTTGGCAGATAATCCTTCATTAAAAAAATACATTTTTTTAATTTGTGTTTTTTGGATCTACCTCGACCGAACCCCAACTAAAATCATCTTAGAATAATATCTACGGTCAACAAACTCTCTTTTTGAATAAATCCTATGTCCTTACTGTTAAGGAGTTATTATCTATGTCAGCAGCTCATCATCAACTATTCAGACAGCCTTAGGATTTAATTGTCCAGATGGTTAAATACTTTTGAAAGGGTAGAGGTCTTAAAATTTTAGAACATAAATATTCAGAGTCTTGTCATCACTTAGGAACAGAAAGATATTTAAAGGACAGTTTTGGATCTTGTTTTACTTTACTGATGGTGGCAAAGTTAAAAGAAAAGAGTGATTAGTGCAGACAGAAGGCAAGCTGTAAGCTGTTTAAAGGCTGATGATGAGGGTCTGATATTATATGCTTCAGACCAAGATCCTTTTTCAAATTGGGGACTGCTGAATGGAAGTTGCAGACTAGAAGGTATCATGCCATAAAATTATAGCTGAGTATTTTCTTGTCAAAAATGAAAGACATTAATGATTCAGGGCTGAGTTGTGCTACTACAAAAGCAGTATAGTTACAATTAAATAGAGTATCGATGGTAAGAAACACACTTAAAAAAGAATACAATAGTTTTTAGCTGAAAATGAAAGAGGGCAAAAATAGGATGGTCAGTATACTGTTTATCCACCATACCACATGAGCTACCTTAATAAGGCATTTAGTAGGAAAAAAATACTTTTACCTGGCTTACAAAAGGAAAATGTTTTAGTATGATTTATGAAAAAGCTATTTGATAGATGATAATCATAATGACTATTTAATGGCGGTAAAAAAAAATTCAGTGATGAAAATTGAACTAAGATTCAAAGACAAAGAAAGGCAATACTGTGTCGCTTAATGAACTTTTATAGAATTTGAAGAATAAAATTCTGACATATAACTTAAAATGTGAAGAGATTAGTATCCTGAACATGAAGATACACCTGTAACTGAGGATTTTCTCATTTAAGTACTTTTACTTGCCTGAAACAGGGAAGAAGAAGTTCACCAATTAAAAAAAAAAAAAAAAATCCTGAGATGAAACTGAAAAACTTATGTTGTGAATTGTGACCGAAATACTGTAATGTTATAAGGCTAGTTATTCACACCATTTACATTTATCTACCACCTGAAAGTTGGTATATGAGGTCAATCTTTGGCTTTTTGGAAGTTATGATCTAATGAGAACAGTTAATTGTATAATTGAAGAGAATTAACCAAATAATAAAACTTTTCTTGACTTGTTTAAAGAATCTGAAGAAGACTATGATAATGACAAAATATAACACAATCAGTGTGTGACAAAACAGAATAGAATTAGTAGCAGTCATAAAACCACAACAAAAATATTTCAAAAAGTTGGCAATTAAACTTGAAATCCTAAAATGTATGATTTTATTTATCCAACTAAAGCTTCAATAAGTATATGAAGGGCAAAAGTCAAATTTTGTTAGTAGTTGTTGAATGCTATATTTCTTACCCAATTTTATTTAAGATTTTTTCAGTAAAATTAAGGGTTTCAACAAGCAAGCCGCATTACATCTATTTGTTTTCAATATTAATATTAATATAAATTAATGAGTCAGTTTTTTTGTTTTTTATTTTATTTTCAAGTTAGCAGCTGTTTAAAAAGGAGTCAGTTTTTTAACTACAACAAAAATGTTGAGATATGAGAATGTATAATAATTGAGCAAGGTAATAATAGTTTTAATTTGAACGACAGAAAATGGTGAAATAAATGCTTTTTATTTGGAATGCCTGGGTCAAAAGTTAAGTATTCTTTTATTTAATTTTTAATAGCTTTATAAAAATTAATTTACATTAAATATGGATATGATTAACTATTGAAAACATGTGTAGTTTAGAATTTTTTCCTCTGTTACTGAAGAATCAGCAGTGTTTTTCAATAGAAAATTATTTGATTGACATTTGTTAAGTATGTTTTAATATTAATTATATTTTTGTTTATCATTTTATACTTGATAATAAAAATACCTCATTCTTAAAATATTTTTATACATGAAATCCGACTATGCCTTGATCCATTAAAGAGTTGTTAAAATTAACAGGTTTTTGCAGACATATGATTGTATTAAAGCATGAGCACAAGTCTTCAACACCAGGGGCGACTTAAAATGTGATTTTATGTAATAGGAGAGGGTTAAAAGGAAGAATTTTTACTCACACACATGCATATACAAATATCATATTTCTAAATTAAATTAAAACTTAAAGAAATAAAATTATATCAAAAATATCCCAGGGTCTTTAAAAAGGGCAAAGAGCCATAATGAACTGTGATTATAATCACTAAATATGTACATGTCATCGACCTCATTGTATTATTATTCTAATGTAAGATTATTATTTTTAGCTTAAGCTAATAGTTTCTTGAGCATTACTAATGTCCCTTTTGTTATCTTATGTATTTTGGAGACTTCTCACATTCAATTTGATAAAAAAAGCTGATCTAAGTCATATTGATTTCAGGAAATGTATAACAGTTTCAACATCCTCTGGTATCCTATTTATCTCCCCTTTCCTACATTGAAAATTTCTGTAAAAATTTTTTCTACATTGAGAACACAAGTTAAAAATATTTTGAATTTAAAAATTATTGACAAGATTGAAAGATCAACCTCCCTTGGAGATCTTTCCAGACATCACTGTCGGTACATGTAATGGTTTTATATAAAACATTAAAATTTATAACTTATATTGTTTCATATTTATATTGATTAGTTTTGATCTGTAAATCTTTTTCTTTCATAAAATACACCTCATCTCTATCTGTTCATTTCAATCTATAATTCTACAAGTGTATTGTGTATATTGTATTTCAGCCCTGATAAGTACTTAAGTTAAGTCGAAACATCGGTTATTGTCTATATATATATATATAATATATATATATATATATATATATATATATATATATATATATATATATATAAAGTATATACAGAAAATGAAACACTCGTAGCTGCGATATGTAGCATTCAAGAATGGGTGGGATAGAGAGTGCATTGCACACACAAAAAGAAATATAGAAGTATCTCTTCACTTCTCACTGACAAAGGGTGAGAGATCCCCAAATATTTTGCTCCTTGTGATTTTTTCTTTTTGTATGTGAAATGCACTCTCTATCCCACCTGTTATTGATTGCTATAAATATATATTATACAAAACGAATCGGGGCTGTTTTTGCACTTTCGACGTGTAGGAGCAGAGGTAGCCATAAGGAAACGTTTCAGTTAAAACACACTATGTAGTTCAGTACACTTTTGTAACGAAATACCAAATACTGCTACTTACTGACACACAATGTTTCACCACAGTATAACAGACATAACTAAACAGGCGGGTCTAGACCAGCATGCGCTTAGAAGAAAACTAAAAACAGTTTTGAAACCAGCATGCCTAATTTTATAGAAAACAGCTAAAAACTCTAACTCAACAGAAATTGACTTTCAAATTGTTCCCCAGTGTAATTATTGTGATTTAAATAGATAGTAAATTTAAAATTTTTATTTGGAGATAAAAGTTAATATCTTGCTTCAAATATTGATATACTTAATATGTTTATTTTATACATTGGGTTTACTGTAACTTTAATGTAGATCATGTTGAGATTAAAAAATTAATTATCATATTAAAATGCAAGTGTTGATGGTGGATGATCATTCAGAATGAAAGCTATCATTTACTTCATGAGAGAACTTTATTATATATTTAAATATTTAGGCACTGGGAGTGCTGCGAATATTTTCACTTACAGTTTAAGTGACTATTTAGTGACTTTACTGAAGTTGACTATATTTTTGATCGGAACATTGAATTGTATGAGGCTTTAATTGTTTTAAAGTGACAGGCAAAATGATAATAATCATGACATTTCATCTCAAATCTTTATAGATGTTCACAGTACCTGATCGTTTCAGTTTTATGAGTGAGGACAATATATAACATTATTCAATTTGTATTTCATTATATAAACAAAATACTAAATATAAAGCACAATTGCCTTCAATTTAAGATGGAGTTGATATAATCTCTCAACGTTGTTTATTCATATTGTGACACATAACAGCCCAATGGGGTGATACACAGATCGATCCTGAACATCGGAAGATAAGAAAACATTTTATTTTATTTTACTGTTTTAAATACAAAATTGTTTTTATTTAGTAAACTTACATATGTGTCTTTTTCTTAGTGAGTTTAAAAATCTATTAAGTAACATCATTAANGTAGATTGGACATGTCTTTGCAAAGATGTGTTTGTTTATATTGTTAGACATAATCACCTTATAAGGTTAGACGCAGATCGATACTGAACATCAGAAGATATGATCCATATATAATAAGAAAATTTATTTTACTGCTTTAAGTCCAAACTTTTATTTATTTAGTAAATTTATGTGTGTAGTATATTCCTTGTGAATTTAAAAATTTATTCAGTAAGATTATTAAAAGATTTGTTAAGAGATATTTGGTTTATTATATTTTATTATTTAAATAATTGATCTTGTTATATTTAAGTTCTTTTAAATGAATGAATTATAATTAATATGAAAATCATTTGTATAATTAATAAGTAATACAGATGATTTTTCGTCTTTTGTTAAAAAACTGCAGAAGGGGATAGCCTGCTTTTTTTTTCGCTTGAGTCTAGTATAGCGTTTGAATATTCATTCCTAGTCAGTTTTTTGAAAAGTTTATTAGTGAATTTTCGGTTTATAAGGTATGCGTTTTTTTAAAAAAATTTTATTTAAAAGTGTTAATATTATAAAGTTCATATTTAATTTTGATAATTAATTTCACACAAGAAGATAGAACAATTAATGAGAGGGAATAGAATATAAAAAACTATCTGTCCCAGCCAGGAATCGAACCTGGATCTCCTGCTATCCGGGCCGGTGTACTTGCCAGTTATACTACCAGGACGTGTTNAAAAGTGGTGTGATATGAAATGCTTGGGAAAACCATAACAAAATTTGAAGAAAGTTCACCAACCTATCATGAAAGGATCAAATGTTCATTACCTGTCATTTGGCCCATGTGACAACACGCCCCCTCTTACCTTCATGATAGGTAGATATGGCGAACTTCTACACATTTTGTCATTGTTTTCTTAAGCATTTCATATGACATTACTTTTATGTAATAATAATATAATACAGTTTTTTTAAATTTTTATTTAAAGTAAATATACTACAAAACAGTCTTGAATTTGATATGCGTTATTTTGGAGATATGTAGAGACGTTTGCATTGCATGGTACGGGAGGAGGCAGTCAATAGAAAGCTAGTCTTATGCTAACCGCTTGGTTTTGGGCCGTTCGCTCTGTCCCGGTAGATCGCTCGGGACTCACGGAGTTAGGTCCTGAGGCTGAGGGCTGTACGGCTCTCTCCGTAGTTGCTTAAGGGAGTTGAGACGTTGAGTGGGAATTGGGGTGATAAGGGCTAGGGGTGGGGGTCGGCTTCCCGCCTCTCGACCGGCCTCGGAGGATGCGCTGGGCTTACAGCGCTATCTGCCGGCCACTTACTCCGACCGTCGAGCTGATGTACCTTACTTCTCACCACCCCCAGCCTCTGGTCGTTAGGTAATAATGGGCGTCTTGAAAATTCGAGGGATTGGTTAAAGGTTACTTCAAGTAGGTAACTTAATATTTTTGTTCATTATTAGGTATCATTTTTAATACAAAGCAAAATTATTGAAATATTTTTATTGCTGAATTTTCTATTTATAATTTTTCAACAGCAAGTGTAAATGGAGCAGAATACGATTAAAATGAATATTTTATGAAAATTAAGTGTAAGGAAATATTTCAAAAATACATAAACAAGTAGAAAAAATTAAACTTAGGACCAAAAATAAGAAAGAAAGAAAAGTTTAGCTCACACACAGGCATAAATAGTTAAATTAATGGAATCTATATTTCATCGTAGATATTAGATATTATAAAAAAAGTAATAATTTTGATATCATAATTTAATTAATTTGAAGGTAAATTTGTTGACCATCAAGTTTTATGAAGAGAAGATTGTCAGGAATTCGGTAGCAGAAGAATTAAAATCTAATTTGTAACCAAAAAAAAAAAGTTTTTATTTTAGTCAACGTTTCAAATTAATAATATTCTAAGAGTGACATACCAAATAGAGTGATGGGGAGAGAGAGAGACTCATCCTCAACTATGTCTATGTGTCTGTATCACAAAATCACTCTTAAGACCACCTTATACCTTTTTTTTTTCCTCCCACTTCACTACAGTGATTTTCCAGAGACATTTAAACCGTCTCATTCACTCCTACATCCGTTTCCTGTTCCTTCCACAATTGTCAAATAATTTTTTTGAAAACAGATCAGTCCACGATATAGATTCAGTTGCGCTTGAGTCTCTCTCCCCATCCGCCTATTTGGTATGTTACTCTTAGAATATTAATATTTTTTTTTCATCTTTCCAAGCATCAATTTTATGTAGTCGATTACTAGCATTTTTTCTTAGTTAGATTATCATATATAGACATGTTTTTTAAATAATTTTTGTATGTTTCTTTTTCATATTCAGCCCTGATTGAAGGCCTGAAATTCAGGCCGAAATGTTGGCTAAAATAAAAACTTTTTTGCTTATAAATTAGTTTTTTATTCTTCAACCACCGAATTCCTGACAATCCCCCCTTCTTAATTTGCAGCCTTATCGGCTTTCTCATTGCCAGGAATGTTACAATGGCTAGCAATCCAAAGGAATTGGACATTAATTTGATTTTTTTTTTTAGTTTCTTAACTGTATTTTTTTATGAATTTCTAATATAGCTTCTATATGGAAAGGAGCGATGATAAAGAGTCGGTTAAAATGGTGATATTGTCTGCTAAGGGTACAGTTGCATGGAGAGCCTTATTGATTGCTAATAGTTCTGCAGTGTAGGTTGAAGAAATCGGATAATTGAACGGAATTATTGTTGATAAAAGCGGCCCTGTCGCCGCTTTCTTTGAAACCATCAGTAAAAACTTGAGTTATGTGACCAATAGCAGTAATTTCTTATAAGTATGTGGGATTGTCTCCTTTTTCGAAAATGTGGCTAACCGTACATTGATATTTATATGACATATTGTGCAAGAGTTCTTTTGGGGGAAGGGTGTAGACTAAAATACCGGGCTCTGAGATGTTTAGGGCCTTTAAAGTGTCGCCTACTCTATTTCTTTGCCAATCACGTTTTCGTGTATTTTTATTTTTATAAAAAGCTTCCTACCTTAGGGATTTGTGATGAAATTTGTAGAGGGTGTTAATTCTGCTGGTATCTTATGTAGTTCATCATGTCGGGGTTACTAATGTTGGAAGAAATAGCTTCTTTTTTTTTTCTAGAAAGATAAACTTATTTATTAATGAGGAGGCAGATTTTTCCTTTATAAGTGTCCAGCCCTCAGCTAGGGTTTCTCCTACCAGGCTTATCTCACGATCGCAGAATATGCTTCCTGACTGCAGTGAAGCAGAAGCAGCTTAGGAAGAGAGGTGAAGCTCAGGAACAGAATCAGGGCGACGTGGTAACAAACGTATTCCGATGGTTATAAAAAAATGTATTTTTTTTTGTTATCTTCTGACGTTTCGGCTTGTATTGTTAGCCGCCTTTAAGGCTGTTGAAATAAAATTTCGTCAGAAAACAACACAAGAAACACAAATAAATATAATATTTACATTATTGTAACAAATTATTTTTTATTTTGGTTACATACACTTAACGTAAAGTAGCCTGAGGATCTCTAGGAGACGGTTGGATGGGTTGATTTTAGGAGGTGTCTGATAGTTTTTCAGAATGTTAAAATGTTTTAATAAGTTGTACACATTTCTTCAATGTCGGTTCTGTTGTTGACTGGATTGTGCTGTAAGTTTTTGTGCAGGGTTTCAGATAATGGGCGTTTACGTTCATTGGGTTCTGTGGAAAGAATAGTAATGTTTTCCAAGTCAAGTGTATGTTCGTAGATTTTCTTATGGGATATCAGTTTAAAAAAAAAAAAACAACCAAAGAAGCCAAGTAAATCTCGCAACATAATTTTCTTACATCCTATTAAAATGCCTAATTGATTGCTATAGGCACATCTTAACTGCGTCCCTATTTATGCCTCCTCACTAATCGCTTCTTTATCTAAAATTTATTATTTATTTCATTTTTCCTCTTGTCAAATACTTTACATTGTATGGCGAAATTCCTAGTTTAAGGTTTTATAATTATTACAGAAAACTGACCTAAATTTATACAATTTTAAGTGCATAATGACAAATATTTTGCCGAAGTAAAAATTTAAACGAGAAAACTTAGAATTATATATTTGTTTAACAATAAAGGATTGTAATTTTTAAGAAAATGCTGTGTAATTTACAAATGAAGAGTTCTTAAAAACCTCTGTGATTAACAGATTGGGGCCTGGAGTGTAGTTAGATGGTTGAGAGTTAGTTTTTAATCCTTGGTTGTACTGTAGAAGTATCACCACATATGTCGTAGCTGTTACCAGCATCTGAAACCGAAATTGTTAAGGATTGGTTAGTGGCTACCTGTTTACTCACACTATTCACGGGCAAACGCACACATACACACGTGAGGCGGGTGGATATGAGTGGAGTGTCCGGACATGAGTGTGACTTAAAAATTTGAAGGCCTTTGATTTAGGAAAGTAATTCAATTATTACGGTAATAGTTTTTTTTCCGATATTCTACAACGCGGGTAGTCACACTGTTTCAAGCATCGTCTAGGATGAAATTTATAGAATTTAGAAAGATCTTTCAGCTTAGTACGCTATATTTCTATGTTCGTTTACTGTTTAAAAAAAAAAATTATTTATGCCGGATTATCTTCAAACTCGAGAGATCTGAGTTCATTTTTGTCACCCAGTACATCTTAGAGGCTTTGTCTTTTTTCGGAGCTGCTGAGAAAGTGATCAATTTAGTTGTCAATTCAGAGTTCAGTTATTCTTTCATTTGATAACTGATAAATGAAGGAGATATTGTCTCCATCGTGCATTGTGAGACTCAATGTTTAGAAGTCGTTGTTCGTTGTCATTGCTTAGATCGTATGGACTCTAGAAAAATATTGCCGGAAAGTAGATCTCTCTTCCAACTTGGGCATTGCAGATCCCCTAATCATAATCACAATAATAGTGGGCGCCGGCTTAGGCGATGGGATTCTTCTGGACTCCTAAGACAGGACGCTATGGAATCAAGTTTTGCCCTAGTTAATCTTTTATTGATAAATAAGTGCCCAAGCGTTTAGAGGAGGAGGAAGATGTGGAATTTTAGACGACTGCAGCTACCAAGGCCTAGTCCGTGTCACCAAAATGCAAATCTTTAGAAGAAAGAAAAACTCATAGGTGTTTTAACTTGCCTATCTCTTTTAGGAAATTCATTACTCCCACTGTATTAAATACGTCATTTCCCAAGGAATATTTCAATTCTCAGGAAACAGAGTGTTTTTTTTTTTTTTTAAATTTAAAGCAATTCAACCACAAAGGGTTATTGTTGCCTTTTTTCTGTGTTGTGGAGTACGTTTGATGTTTTGTTAAAGGTATTGTTGTGAATATGTATATTGAAAATGAAAGGTAATATATAATAGTTGATAATAATAAAAAAATAGCAATATTGAGGAATTTAGTTATAGGGCACTGTATGTTTTCAAAATATAACAATTAACATAACATGTTAAGACTCAAAGGATAACAAATCTTAAGCCTTTTCTTGGGCATCGGTTGGTTTAGCAAGCGTACCGGGTACTTAGTCACATGTAATAAAAGGATTATTGATCACTGATTATAAGATTGAAAATTGAAAATATAAATAAAAAAAAAAAAAAAAAA
>KZ807842.1:141026-163839 GCA_000696205.2 Oncopeltus fasciatus
ATACAAATAAATATATAAAAATAAAATAAAAATTGGTTTTATTAGTTTGTGTGCTGCTAAAAGTATCGGCCACGACTTATATTAAGACAGCTTGTTGGGAATAATAATTCCAGAAGAATTTTGTGCGCGTTAGTAGGTAGGCATAGTGCGACCGTCTAGCAATTTAGGAAGGATTTTCTTATCGTCGATCCTTGTCACTTAACTTCGTCCTAAGTAAAGTCGAAACTTTCCTTTTGGAGGAAGTTTTGTTTCAGAGCTTTATCAAGCACTTAATACTAGCATCATCAAATATCTGCTTATTTTTCCTAATCCTAAATTAGAATTATAAATTTCATTTTCTACAGGAATTATCATATGTTACTAAAATAATTAAACATTTTTCAGTTTTTCATTATAAATTAGCAACAAATCCAATAAATGAAAAAAAGAGCTTACCTGACGCGATGTATTTTGGCAGATGGCTATAAGGGTTGCAGGAAAAATAATTACTTGTAATACCCACACAAGAAAATGAAAATACTGTACCAAAGCAAAATCTTTATCCCCTAAGAGAACGGATAAAAGAATATAAAATATAAACTGTAAAGTGCACCAGTTCCAAGCTAATGAAAAGAGGGAATAAGACTCGAAAATACCTATCAAATTTTGAGAAATTTGCACAATTTTCCTTGCTCTTATTAATTTTTCAGTGTTCGATAAATGACTATTTGCTAGTACTTCAAGGAGGGTAGAGCTTTTGGAATATTTCATTAAAATGCTTATCACAGCAAGACTGTAGGAGTATTTACTAAAAAATATTATTGCTAGCATGTAAAAAGGGAAAGAATGAGTTCTGTAAAAGGAGGAATGTATGTCAAACATAAAATGGACAAAAGTAAGCATGGCAAGGAGTGACAACAGAACAGATAGGGTTAAACGTTCTTTAACTTCACCTATGCCAGTACCAAGCTCTTTGCTAGTTTCAGATATGTGCTTCAAAGTCTTTCTGTTTTTGACACACAGCCCGACGAAGAGAAAGTTTATAAATGTGAATGCAACGTTAATAACGAATTCCAAAAAACTCCAAAAACCTTCTAGTGCAGATTCAACTTCAGCGTAAATGAGCACGAGGGTTTGTCTCGTCAGTGTGAGGTAAAGCCCCGTTGCTAAGTCTACGAGGAGGTGCAGGATGACCAAGCAAACCCTGACCGTGTCGTAGTCCAAGTCATCGTCGAAGGGGAAGGTTCCGGTGAGTACCACCAGTCTGTGGAGGCGATCCAAGGCAGGCATGGCGCTCGAATACCAGCAGAAAGCCGGGGTGGAGGGGGAAACAGGATCAATAGTGACAAGTAATATGCTGATGACATTCACTATTGTTGTTGTTGTTCAATGAATAAATCGTTCGAGAAAATAACCGGAATGAATAAGTTCTTCAGGCATCACTCTGGCAGGCATTCGCCTCCCAGAACTGGCAATAGACTTGAGGATTCTCATCAGATCATACAGTACTCAAGAAAGTGAGAGAGACCCAGTTGGTGTCATAGAATAAGCGGGAACAACGTAATTCTAGCTTTGGAATATTCACCACTAATTGTTAATGAGTTCTCAGGCATAAAACTGGTAGGCATTCGCCTCCTAGAACTGGCAATAGGCTTGATGATTGTCATCAGATCATAGAATACTCAAGAAAGTGAGAGAGACCCAGTTGGTGTCATAGAATAAGCGGGAACAACGTAATTCTAGCTTTGCAATATTCACCACTAATTGTTGATGAGTTCTTCAGGCATCACTCTGCATTCGCCTCCCAGAACTGGCAATAGACTTGAGGATTGTCATCAGACCATACAGTACTCAAGAAAGTGTGAGAGACCCTGTTGGTGTCAAAGGATAAACGGGAACAACGTAATTCTAGCTTTGGAATATTCACCTCTAATTTTTAATGAGTTCTACAGCCACGAATGGAAGAATTTCTCGTTGTGCCATTTTGAGAGGAAGAGACAAGCTACGTCTAAGGCAAGATGACCAATTATCACGATTGTTTTTAGAGCAAAATCTTGCAAGGCGTTGTCACTCAACGACAGTATTTCCCACAAGATCGTAATAACACATACATTTGTATTTGCATGTTTAATGAAGTATTTCGAAAACTTTCATGATAAAAAATAAATGCCAGATCCTATCCCAGAGAATTAAAATGAAGTATTTTAAAATACTTTAATATGGTTAGATAATACACATTTTAAAACTCTATAAACTATTTATGCCATAGTAAATGACCATTTAGTGAAGTACGTCACTTTGAATATGTAATGTATATAGTATAATGTATTCAACTTGGGACAGAGCATTTTTCCAATTTACTTCTTAAAATTTCTAAGAGAAGTGGAGAGACGAAATCCTAAGCTAAGTAAATGTTAAAATTTCCAAACAATTTATGTATAATTGTCAAAGAATTTAAGTCAAATTATCCCAGTCAGTTGAAACAATGATATTGGAGGGTAGAAACTTTAAAGGTTTATCATCATGTTTACTTTCAGCAAACTTTATACATAGGAAAATCAGGCTTTTACATTGGTACCATGAACCTAAATTAAAAAACATCAACGGATCATCACCGATCCTACATTGAAAAAGTTAAAAATATGTCTAATTTTATATATAACGTAACACACACACACACACAGACCAAATAAAATTATATATAATGAAACCAAATTCGTTGTTAAAACTTTTTCTTACAATTAGATGAATTCTTCAATGACTGGAGTCGGTGAGGGTAATTTAGAGAAAAAACAAAATTTAAAACCTTATTTTATTCGTTATTATACTAGTGCTATAAAAAAAATGTATAGATTAAAATAGGTGTAAAATTTAATTTTAAAATTTTGTATTCTTAACTTATTAAAAAAAAATCAAAAATAGATTTATTTGAAAAAATATTTACCAATAAAATATAAATGATTACATATTCTCAAAAGGCTAGTTTGAGTAGAGATAAAAAAATAAAATTTTAAGAAAGATATTTCGATGTGATTTCGAGTGATGTAAGGGCCTTCTTATTATCAAAATATATAAACCAAAGTTGATATTTAAACCACATTTGGCAACATTTCAAACCGCTAATATAATTAAATTTTGGTTAAAAATCGGTTGAGGAAATGAGGAGGTTTAAGAGCGACTACATTTTTTAATCGTAATATTTTCGTGAATGTTTGTCATGTTAAACCTTAAAAAAAAAAAAAAAAAAAAAAAAAAAAGGTGAGAAAAGCTATTTTATAACTCTAAGATGATTTTAGTTGAGGTTCGGTCGAGGTAGATCCAAAAAAACACAAATTAAAAAATGTATTTCTTAAATGAAGGATTATCTGCCAACGTTTCGGCTTACATTGTAAGCCATCTTCAGGGCTATCATAAGGATGAGAGAGGACGTCCTGTCCCCAAGTTCACATTTCCATGACTGAGAATTTTACGCTATTTTATAACGTTTATTCATTTTCTAATCGGTTTCACCAGGTCATATAACAAATTTGAAATTGTTTAAAAAAAACAGTTTATTATTTTAGTAAAATGTTAATGGATAGCTTTTGCCGCATTATTGCGTTGGAGGAATTGGAGAAATATCGAGGTTTTTGTCGAGATGATTTTAGTTGCGGTTCGGTCAAGGTAGATCCAAAATAAAAAAATACAAATTTAAAAAAAGGTGTACAATGTAAGCAAAAACGTTGCCAGATAATTTTTTTTAAAAATACACCTTTTTTTTTTTTAATTTTTTTTTTTTTGGATCTACCTTGACCGAACCCCAACTAAAATCATCTAATAATAATATCTATGGTGAAAAAACTCTTTTTGAACTTATAGAGGATTTTATTTGCACCGGGTAAACACTAAGAAATGCTTTAAAGAATAATTAAGTCGTAATACTGAATGTTATGTTTAAGGATAATCTTTTTATCTTAAAATTTTGGTGAAATAAAAGACCTAGGGTGTTTTTAAAAGATAGTAATATTTTTCAAGTTATTAAGTTTTTTAAGCTCAATATGCTTGCCAGGGGGCTTTTCTACTAATTAAAATTTGGATAAATCTTTCTTGGTCCTAATATTACCTGAATATTCGATTTATTTTTTAGAAATATGTTCTAGTATTACTTCTAAATCACCTTTAAATAATCATTATTGTCTATAAAAGGCGATATTACTATTGACAAAGGAGGTTAGTATGCAGCACACTCTTTTGAAGACATAAGTCATATGCGAAACTCTCCTAATGTAGACAAATTTTAAGGGGACCTTAAACGAAATTCCTTTCATGCACTCGGATTAATATTACATAGTTTTATCAGCTAAATTTCAGGGAAACCACTAATAATTGAGGAGAATCCTAGAGCTTCATGTGGTACATGGGAACATATCGATAAAGGTTCTTCCCCTTTTTGCTATTTGAACATAGAGTGAGTATTTAAAGACCGTTCGACGTTGGTCGGGCGAAATCGGGTATTCTCGGAGGACGGTGGATACTGGGTCAGGAAGGTCATCTCCATGGTGACTGGCATCGTTCTTTCCAGGCCTGCTCTGGAATCATGAAATAGCTAATCCAGCGGCACTCGGCCTCCCTGGGCTCTGAAACTCACAGATTACATAAAGTAAGTAGTTTATGTAAGCTTATAATATTTAGAACTTACCGTGTAAAGGATAAGCTTACATAAAGTAAGTAGTTTATGTAAGCTTATAATATTTAGAACTTATCGTGTAAAGGATAAGCTTATAACCATTCAGAGAGGTCGTCCNTTAAAAAATACATTTTTCAAATTTGTGTTTTTTGGATCTACCTTGACCGAACCCCAACTAAAATCATCTTAGAATAATATCTACGGTCAACAAACTCTCCTTTTGAACTTAAAGCTGAATGTTTTCCTAGAAATAAATCCGGAATGATAGGTGTAAAGGAAACATATATGTATGTATACTTTTAAAATACATGAAAACAGTATGACTGCGATCCAGCCATTCATACAGGTATTCGATTTCGCGCCTTTTCACATCAGATGACAATCTTTGCAATTATCTCATATCAGAAGGGTTTTTGGATAAATTTTCACAATTTTCTTACCTCTTACCTGATTGCTGAGGATTAAGTTCACGAGGTATTAGTCTGCTACTCTTTTTCACCTTTTCCAAGGAGAATATCTCATATCTTTCGATAAACAACACTCCCTGGCTAGTTCCCGATTACTTGTGGACGGATTTGACTCAACAGCTTCCTGCGAAACCTTATCAATATCCATTGATGATCGCCCGGAGCCCATCTTCATTTTCAATGTTGCATCTGCACTCCTAAATTTAGGACGCGTCAGTGTACTACTGGTCAAGGACACCTTCCCCTTGATATTTAATAATTTCACAAGTTGCTTCAGCGGCTGTGAATATATATTTTTTTCCAGCAATGCCTTTAAATTACACTTAAAACTTTATAGGACATATTCCTTTTTTTAAATAAATAATTAAACTAAAGCTTATATTTTTTAAAGCATAAAAAATGTTAATTCGAATGGGACTTAACAAGCTTGCTGAATGCTCTAAAGGGATTATTAAGTATAGGTAGGTATTAGGCAGGATTATATTACATTTACAGTCCTTTGAAATATTGAATTTCATAAATCCGTCACTTTTTTAAAATACTGTTTAACAAAATTTAATTATTAGTTTTTTTGCTTGTTTTCACGCTACCATATAAATTAGCAGGAATTTCTAACAATTATCGTATTATTACTCAATATATATATCGAATTCGCAAAATACATCTGTAATTAAATTAAACTTCTAATAGTTTCGAGAGTTATTCATTTAATAGACATATAGAATGTTCTGGGGTGACCAAGTGCTCGTAATAGTACAATTTAAACAATAATAACTTAGATGTTCACGTAGGCTTCGTCGGTCGTCAGATGTATTTACCATTTCATCTTCCGGGTTGGACCGAGTCAAATTGTTGTTATTTGCCGAGCTTTCGCACATCATGTGATGGCTTCTTCGGGGCTGAAAAGAGAATGAGAGTTGTAAAGAGAGATTTTTTAAATTTAATTTAAAAAATTTCTCTTTACAACTCTCATTCTCTTTTCAGACCTGAAGAAGCCATCACATGATGTGCGAAAGCTCGGCAAATAACAACAATTTGACTCGGTCCAACCCGGAAGATGAAACGGTAAATAATAACTTAATCAATATTGTCGTATTATTAATAGCTCAGCCGTTCTGTTCCTGATCCTTGTCCCTGTGAATGACTCCGTGAGGCGCGTATGTGTTCCCTGAAACCTACCGGAGCAACACTGTTTCCGCGAAAGAGCATGCGAATATTGATTATTGCATATCACAATGTCCTGTACGGCCCCAGACCGACCCTAGCTGGCCTCCTCTCTTTAATTACTCTGTATCACGGGAGTTAGTGTATCAAAAGTAACTCTTTAATTCTCGAAACTGCCCACCCAGGGCAGTATTGGAAACCGTAAGATTGCCCAAGATTCATTACTTATTCACAAGATAAGCATCCTTAAACGCTACATAGTAACAAAAATAAATATGTTTTAGCAGATCTCTCTAATGGAATGGCTATTCACATCGGTTACATTTAGAGATTCTTCATATACAATATTATTATTCCTAAAATTAGATGCCATTGCCTCTTAGGTCTTTGGTAAAGGGACCTAAATTTATAATTTTGAATATTTTTCATACATATAGTGAACGTGTAATCATTTATAAAAAATTAATGCGAGGGAATAGAAAAAAAATATCTATCTGTCCCAGCCAGGACTCGAACCTGGATTTCCTACTTTCCGGGCCGGTGTGCTAACATTGCTCCACCGGGACAATGGTAGTCCCATGGTAGTCAGATGGATTTTGTATTCTATTCCCTCGCATTAATTGTTTAAAATTTACGTGGGATGATATACCACAACGAAATCAATATTTGTAATCATTTATATTTTGCCATAGTTTAGCGTTTGTAGGCATTATAGGGTAGTGAGATTCAAAAGCGACACACATTTGAAATTCTTTCATTGTAATTTTGGTTCTTTAGTATTTCAACTAATTTGTCTTAAATTTTTCATAAGAAAGGTTTTAAAAGTTCACTAAAAATTCTATCAACAAGAAGTATATTTGAAAACAATACAGAAAACCATTTGTACGCTTAACGCATTTAAAAATCGTCAGAAGCATTTTTAGAATACCATGAATTATTGATTTAGGCTAAAGAAATATAACATTTCTGACCTTGACTTTATTGTGAAATTGTAGCTGTATGTCCCTTATAAGAAAGAAAAACGATTTGCCTTTTTTTAAATTTATTAATTTTTAATTTTACTTATTGGGCGCATCAACCTTCTTTATTATTAAATGGTGGTTTAATTATTAATTTGTGAGATTGTGTAATAAGGAAGGATAGCACCGAAGAAATATGTTGCTTTATTTATTTTAGTTTTGATATTTTGTTTATTATAAGAACTCGCAGGAGACAGTGACCCAATGACTCTCTTTTATCTTTAAAGAATCATCTGCTTTGTTTATGCAGATTCTTGGCGAAGGACTTTCATTTGGTGTATTGATCAAGTTTTATTTATTTATTTATGTTTTAAGTTACACAGCGAAAATGAAACTTCTAGATGTAGAGGTTTATTTGAACTGCAGACTTTTAACTTAATGGATCAGAAACAAATAAGTTGCTATAAATGATTTTAAATGTAAATTGAAGTATTACTTTATTCATATCTTGTTCAATATGAACATGACGATGACGATTAGGAATGCAAAAAAACTGGGAATTTTTTTCGATTCAGTTACCGTAATATAAATTTCGGAGTAATGAAATGTAATAACATGTCCCAAGTGTTTACTGTTCGGAATACAGCGAAGTTGAAATTTGTGGAGGGAGTACCTTTGCAGTTAATTTTAATTTGACAGTTTTAAGCCAAAATTAGTTATTAATAAATGTAAAATATCACTTTTAAAAGGAAATTCAGAGACTAATTTCGTTGCAAACCTCTATATGTTATACCTGAAATGTAAATTTTTTTTTTCATTGGAAATTCGAAAGGTTAATGTTTTTAATAAAGTATAGAGCCTTTATGATTTATATTTATTATTATTTTTGTTTAACATTGGAAATTCGAAAGGTTAATGTTTTTAATAAAGTATAGAGCCATTATGATTTATATTTATTATTTAGCTTTGTTTATCTGGCAAAAATAAGATTTTTTTTACCTTGTGTGTCTAAAAATTAGTCACATAATATAAAAATGCTATTCTTTGCTTTTGTACTTTTTGTGAAAACTGAAGTCCAGGAAATGAAATAGAACAGAAGGAAAAGCCAAAGCCAATGACGCTTGGTAATTTATTTCAGGATGAAATGTTTGTTTTCATTTTGTGCGTATGTGAATGTGTTAGTACGACCCCCTCCCATTCCATTCCCTTGTACTCTAATTTGACGAGAAAGGAAGAGGAGGGGAGGTTCCACACGAGGAGTGGGGATATCTGCGGTAGGGGTGGTGGGGGAAGAAGAGGTGAGGAGTCAGTCCCCGGTCGGAGCCCGACCAGTAAGGATGTCTCTTTCTGTAAAGCTGCGCCAGTTCCACGTCGGGAGGGCCCGGGGCGAGAAATTGGCCAAGCTCACATTTAGAGGTAAACAGCTGAGGAGCTAGTCAGCTGTATATTTCAGACAATGGAATAACTATATTTCTTTTTATGCGAGCATCTAGGCCTGGTCGCCTGGAAAAACCTGTTGAGCCTCTATTAAAGATCTCTGAAATATCAGCTATATTGCAATTTTTTATATTATATATAAATTGTTTCTGTTAGTTTTTTTAATGGACATTCATAAAAATAAAAGTCAACAAGTCTTTAATATACATTGTTAATATACCTAGGTTATTAATTGTATTATTATCATATCGTTGTATGATGATTATAGTTGCTTAACTGTAATGAAATTATCTATATCTTCTTACATTCGATAATTTGCACACAGCTTACTGATACAAAAAAAATTTACAAAAAAAAAAATAAAAAAATAAAAAGTCATATTATTACTTCATGATAAAATAAAAATTTCAATACTATAAAATGGTGAATGTTNTTCCAGAAGAATTACAAACCGCCATCCAAAAAATCCAAGAAGACCTAAATTCAATGTGTGCATGTATTTTTACTTTTTATTTTTATTGTTGCAACTAGGTCAGAATCAGCTATACTGTCAGCTGTGACCTTCTTGCTATTCAAGGGGACTTATGTCCCAGAATAAAATTTATTTTTCTTTCTTTTCTTTCAAATTAGAGTGTATTTTGCTTGGTGGAGAAGTACGCCTTGATCAAGTTAGTCTTCCAAAGTGGGAAAAGTATACTTATTACATCTCAGCTCGGGCCATAAGTTTTCATTTTTTTAAAAATATTTTAATATCGTATATTTCTTTTCCATCAATTTCTTAGTAAGTCTGCGACCTCTTCATTATTAAAAAAATCTGATACTATAACAATTTTTGTGCCCAGTAGGTTGAGTTTTATGAAAATATGGAAAAAATTCTGCCATGAGAACAGTCTCAAGCACAATATCCTTCGGAATTCTCTAAAAGGATTTTCTGATAGGGAAGCAGTTCTCTAATGGAAGCTATTGCGAATGTATTGCAGGAAGAAAGAAATGTGCATTTTTTTTTTCCTAATGGCTTCCTGAAAAAATCTTAACTGGCAGAATCCAAAGCTCGGTTTTCTAGTACGAGGGAATTTAAACATACTCTCTGTCCATTTAATGAATTATTGAACAAGATAAGTAAGGTTTAAGTTTGAGTTTAAACGCATGAAATAAATTATGTATGCAGTCTCTACAATTATTATAAATTTATTATTTAATATCATACAAATTTAGATCTGTATAAATGAAAGCAAATCCACTGTCCTTAATGAGATTCGTTTCCCATCATGATTAAATAATTCTAAATTTATTTCAAAAAAGTTCATATAAACGTTCGGTATTTTAAAAAGGAGAGTTTGTTGACCGTAGATATTATTCTAAGATGATTTTAGTTGGGGTTCGANTTATAATATAGAAGCTTGTCCTGAGCCATGGGTGTTTAGAATGGGGTGACAACCTGTAGATAGCCCCTCCCTCCAATGACCCTTAGTGGTTGCAAGGGAGGCTAACCCAGCAAAAAAAAAAAAAAAAAAAAATCTATTAATGATAGGTTAACGTTTAAATGTTTGATTCCGCATTACTCTTAAACTTTCACAAATTCTTGTAATTGTAATTTTAATATTTTCCATTGATTACAATCTTCAGCAGGCAATTTTGAAAGGAGACCTACACTTAAAGAAATAATGAATGAGTTATTTTAAGGTCAGAACTAAGTCTTGCTGTAAATAATTTCTGATCAGTTCCGACAGGAAAATCAAGGTGATTGATTGCCTATTCCCCGGGAGGTTTCTTCAGCGAATAGAAGAGTGACTCGTTCAATATTTTACTTGACTGAAACATTCACTAGTGCCATAGTTCTTCATGGCCCCCTTTAAATATTGCTGGTGAATTTTTCAATTTCTTTTTCCCACGAGTAGAGATTTACCACTCGTTTTTCAAAGATATGAACTAAGGGATCAATTGAATTCTTGAATGCCCCCAGTTATCCATTTGATGATTTAATTATTTTAGACTATTAGTTTGTTTGATACTGATCGAATTAAAAGTATATTAATTTGTATAATGTCTATCTGTCAATATCTCACTAGTAATACGAACACCTCAGAAATTGACAGACTTCTCCTTATTTTTGAATTGATCAGAGCAATTTTATTAATTTGATTAAAATCTTATCAAGTGCCTCATTCACTATGTAAAATTATTTTATGTAGTTGTATCTTATTTTAAAAATGTATATATTAAATTATTTAAAATATATCATAGACTTAAATATTTAAAATATATTATAGACCCAATGAATCTTATCCCCCCCCATTTGAGTAATTGGTAAGAACTGAAATCTATGCTTTCCCCCCAAATACTCTTACACACATTCTGATAAGCGATAATTTAGTTTTCATGAAGCTAGGGTGATTAGTCCTCGTCTTAACCCCCGCTTTCTAGGAAGGATTCGTGTAGGGTTGCTCCCTGAAGTAAGTTGCCATCTTTAGACTGTCGGATCAGTTATGCTTCTACAAACATATGTCATTAGTTATTTGTAAATAATACTAATCGCAGTACCATATTATCTCTCTCTCTCTCTCTCTCTCTATATATATANAAAAATTATTCTTTAATAAAGGATTATCTGCCAACGTTTCGGCTTACATTGTAAGCCATCTTCATGATAGCCCTGAAGAAGATCTGTCTCAGAAGAAGGAGGGAGTTGACTAAATCCTACGAAGATCCAGTCGTCTCTGTAAGCGTCAACAAGAGTACGTTTATCGGGACCAAGCTTGCCGGAAGTCACTGGAACTGAGGAGAACCAGAGCGGAACTTATCGTCTCAAACTTGATCCGTCTATCCTGAGCTACCGGTGCCATCCCTTTTCTAGCTCCTAGATGAGGATGCGCTCAAACCATTGCACCCCTACACCCTTATCCCCCTACCCACCACGCAATTCATATATTACACGCTGTACAATTTCGAATAAACTAATAGAAGGGAATCCACTCCATGAAGGATTTACTGGAACAAATTTATAAAATTTCTTAAATGTAAACAGTGTGATAATAGCTTCTAAAGATACAATTATACTCTGAATTTTATACAACAAAAAATTTTTACTGTTGTACTCAATTTGTTTTTGTTACTTTGAGTTATTAGTGATGCTATATTATATATTTATTATTAATTTTTATTTTTATAAATTTTATTTACTTATTTTTTACATTTCTGCTAAAACNTTTTATAAATTTTATTTACTTATTTTTTACATTTCTGCTAAAACAAAAACATCTTGTAACAATGAAGAACAAAGAACAAAAAAAAAATGGATAAAAACATTCAATGACAAAAGCATTTGGAGAGAAGGTGACAAATAACACTATTTTCAAATTAATTACAAACTATGTTTCTCGAGACCATCTTCGTTTGAGCTAACGAGGAAGGTTGTCTGGGTTGGTGAAGGTGGACGGGACGGGGTCTGTGCTAATGGATTAGGATGGTATGACAGCATACTGTGGAAAAGGGTGAAGCGGGAAGAAATGAAGTCTTGAACAGAAGGGATATTAAGATCGTGGTGAAGGGATGAATTGGATACGTAATAGGGAATATTTTTAATTATTCTGAGGGGTTTGGATTCGTTAAATGTTGGAAGGCTTTGCGGCACCCCAAATTTCTTCACCGTATGTCCAGTTTGGTCGTAATAATGTCTTGTAGAGCGCCAGTTTGTTTTGTATTGTAAGATTCCAGTTCTTATTCATGAGTCTGTATAGAAGTCCTTGTCGTTGATTGCGTTCTTGCCTTTTAATTTTAGAAAATTCGCCCTTGTGAGTCGTGAGTCAAGATGAACCCCAGGTAACGAACGGAATTTGAATGTGAAAAGTAAATTTTTCGACCCCAGGAAAGTTTTTTCCGCAGTTGGAAATAAACTTATGAAGCATTTTGCTTCATTGATTTTTATTCTCCATTTCCCACACCATTGTTTGGTATTTTCGAGATGAAAATTATTAGGGTTTTAACATGAACAAAATTCTTCCTCATACTGTACATTTCTTACCTGAATAAGTGAATATAAGCATATAACTCCACCAAGATAGCTTAATTGTAATATATGACACAATATATCTTTCTCCTCTGAAAGATAAGAGATAATTTTTAAGGCTATTTTTTATTGTTAATAATTTGAATGATTTTTATTTTTGTATGTATGTAAATGGCATATGTTACTTAGTAATGATTCAAAATGTTTCATGTTCAAAGATAACTTGAAGTTTGTTAAGTTTCTTTATTTTTACTCTTTTACTGCTGATTTGAGAAGAATATGTGGGATGCAAAAGAAAATGAAAAAAAAAAAAAATGTCTCCAATATCCTCAAGGAGGATGTTCTGAGATGTTGGTACACTCATCTCCTAAAAGGAATGTAAATCAGTGATCGTGGACTATCTTCCAGATCTGTTTGAGTTGCTCCAGTTCGTCGAGAAAGTTACAGAACAGCTCCTTGCTCGCGAAGGTTTCCTGCTTCTGCTCTACCAACTTTTCCGCAAAGTTTTCTCGAGTATCCTTTACGTTTTCCTCCAGTTAACTTTACTTACCTGCTTCCATTGAATCGTGAAAACTTGACTCCCGAGTAACTTCGTAACAGTTACTCGATCATCTTCACTTTACAGATTTCATCATTCTTTAATTACTCGTTCTCGATAGTAGTTAATAACCTATTCATCTGGTTACTTTAAAGTTCAGTCATATATGTGACGTATATAATACATAATATTATATTTACTACTGCTGTGATATCTTAATATGACGAGGGACAGTCATATGTTTTATATGATATTCCATCAGAATTATAGCTTTATTATGACTTAATAAAAGCATAATATATATATCATTTCAACGCGTTACATTATGAGGAACGATATGAAACTAATTGTATATGTTAAGTCATAAGTTTATGACTTAATAAGTTTATGTCTAAGTTTAGAATGACAGGGACCAAATAATTCGCTCCTCAGGGCTTAGTTGTTTCCCGCTCTTATGAAACTTCGATATTAAACTGAATTCTGAAATGGGGCGCCAGGCTAGCTCAGGGGATCCGTACGGGTCTCGCAATCCTGACGCTGCGGGTTCAAATCCCGCCCAGGTCAATCTTTTATTTATAATAAAGAAGCTTGTCCTGAGTTTAAAAAAGGGTGGCAACCTGTAGATAGCCCCTCCCTCCAATGACCCTAAGTGGTTGCAAGGGAGGCTGACACAGCAAAAAAAAAAAAAAAAAAAAAAAAAGTATTCTGAAATATTAGCACCTAACACATATTGAAATTCTTACATCTACCTAAGTTCTTAGTACCATTACGATTACGTTCCTTTCTCATTTACTATCNAGTAATTCAATTTAAAACAAACAAAAATATAAAAATATCATTCACTGCATAATTACTTTAAGAATTTTTTATTTAAATTTCAATTTTCTATTTTAAAAACAATTTTGCTTCCAAGATATTCTAAAGAACAGGGCAATGTTTTGAATTTGAGATATTCAATAAAATAATTGTCTCTTAAGAAGTATTTTCGAAAATAGTTAGCAATTTTTAATTTTTCTGTTATACTGTGTTCTGTTTAAACTATTTTAAAAATTACTATGGTTCTTGAAACATGGTTTTCATAAACCTAAAAGATATTCCTATCGAAAATCTATAGATATTCCTGTTTTTTAGCCACCTTTTAAAGGAAAAATATGAAACTAACCACTTTATAATTTTTATAACTGTAATTGAATTGAAATTGAACTATAGTTATAACTGAGGTACAATCACAACAGAAGGGTAAACTCTACAGAGTGATTAGGAAGTAGGGTAAACTCTACACTACAACGGAAGTGATTAGGACGATTTACACTAGAGAAATGCAAGGAGAAGAGGGTTGTTTGGTTGGAGCTGGAATCTGGAAAGAGTGGGGGATTCTGGAAATGCTTGGAAAAATGTGAAAATAATTTTTTGGATCAGAGGGATGAATCGATTTATTAAAAAATTTTTACTTTATCATTGTTATTTAAATTCTCAAAAAGGATTTTTACCCATCTATTCTAGAGGAGAAAATTTTAATTCTAATTTAAAAATGTAGACAAACTGTATTCAATTTGGTATACAGTTTGTCTACATTTTTATTTCTTCAGTTTAAGCTTCGAATATTCGTATTGTTCTTACCTCAAATGGTCTCTCCTAGTAATTAATTTTTTTAAGTATACCTTGCTTACGTATTATTTTTGAAAATGTTCCCGTCAACAATATATAAATTTCAATTCAATTAATCTGGTATAATAAATAAAATATTTACTTAATAATTAATGTTTTTTGAGAGAGAGGGTGTATTTTTTTTAGCGTATTTAAGTGAACTGTAGGACGTAGAAATGTCTTACTGGTAGAAATGTTTTACTAGTATGTAGAAAGCAAAATATTATTTAATTATATTTCTACTCACATATAAGAAGTAAAAGAACATATTTTACTGAATTTTGTCCGTAGATTTATTTAAAGTTTCTGAGGGGATATATATTATGACATAGGAGACAGTGAGATATAAATTATTTAGTGGATCTTATATTAGGGGATGTGAAAATATTTTAGTTCATGGGTAAATAGGCTGAATGAGAGTTAGAATAAATAAATATAGAAAGAGAGTGCAGTGAACGCACAAGAAGAAAAATCACAATGAGTAAAATTTTGGGGATTTCGTGCCCTTAGTTAGTGAGGAGTGATGAAAGATTCTACACACACACACAGATATATATTCGTATAGTATATTTTATATTTTAACTGAAATTTCACTTTGCTGATTACTGACCTTTGCTGACTTTTAGTATGCTTCCAGTATTATTTTAACTCTCAATTAAAGTGTATCATATAGATTTCATAGGTGTATTAACAGTAGCATGGGCTATGGTGTCATTTTCAGATATTATTGTCCCTAGGGGATTACAGAAATTCTTTGCCTGGCTTGGAAATGTAATTATGCATAACGACATATGCGTTTGGTCGCTCTAGGTATTGTACTGAAAGTGCATGAGTGTTCCCGACACCTGATTAGAAATTATTTGCGCTCGAGAGTTTCATTTGTCCTTTGATATTATAAATTATTAATTCTCGGTTTATCATATATGATAATTCATTACGGCTCTGTTATACTAACACAAAATATTTTTGTATTGTGTTAAAGTGTATGAAATTTGTGTTTAATTATGAATTTTTAATTAAGGTTCACTGTTATCTTAAGGCAATTCAATTATTTCTTGTGCTGTTACTTCTTACTCTCAAAGAGACGAAAAAAGTGTCATGTATTTACCAAGCACTTTTTTGCTTTTTTTTATTGAAGTTAAGAATTTATAAAATTCTCCTACATTTCTTATTTCATAGTTAATAGGTTGATACCTCATAAGTTTATAGGTCATAAACCATGAATCATAGGTTCAGAGTTCATAAATCATAGATTCATTTGTCATAAGTTTATTGGTCATAGACTCAAAGGTAGGTTCATTGGTTTAATTCGTTTTACATTTTCACATTAACACAACATAAGGTGATGGATTATAATGTTTTTGTAATAGTATTTTAATAGTGTCGCCGAGAATAATATATTTAGTTGAGAGAAATTAGCTAAAATCTTATTTTGTCGTAGGACATAGATGCGACACTCTGCCAGCATATATTATTATTTCTATTTAAGTAGGTCTTGTAAGATTTAGCTGTATTAAAAGATTACATATAAAGTTAACAAATTTGGAGTGACATCATGGTACTGTTTGTGGAGTGTGATATTCGTTATTGTTTAATTTCTTTCCGATTTTTGCTTATTGTTATTTCAATTATTTAGTTCAAGAAGTTATTGAATAACGCTTTACTCATACGCGTATACGCAGATAGGGTGAGAGGGTGGGAGGGAGGGGGATTGAAGGGGGAGGAGGGAGTGATAGTGTGAGGGGGTGGGGAGGCGCCCACAGGCAATACTTGCCCCAAAACACATGCGCGGGTGCGTGTCATGAACTTGACATCCGCCTCCAGAGAGAAGCTAGAAGTTGCTGAGCGTGGAATATTCTTTTGACAATGGTTACCAGCAACTGGACGACTGCCTGTTCTGAATGGAGATCTTAGCGTGCACATCGTCTTCCCCTAGGAAGGCCGCTCTCGAGGGAAACACCCTCGATATTTGAGATTGTTCTTTTTATACACGCAGATCGATAGCGGTTGTTTTACACTCCCTTACAGGACATAAGTACTACCGGGGAGATAAACCTACACCTTCCTCGCCATTTTAACCGTACCTTATCTTTGGTAGAGCAATATGGTGGATCTGGGTTCATTATAGAAAAAAATATTTAGCATTTTACCTCTTACAGTCTTCTCCATAAACTCTTGTCAAACCGAAATTTATTTAAAGTAACTTGATAAATAATTCAATGATGAATTAAAAACCTTTAACCTACTTAACTATAAGTATAGTTTAAATAAAAAGCCCGCTTTTTGTGTTCTCGACTCTTACTTCTTTAATTTTATTGATATTCATATAGTAAACATGTTTATGAAAACAAATAAGAAACATTGTTTTTTACAAAACATTACATTATACATGAAATTTGATTTTCTTGAGTTATCATTTTAAATATCCCCTCTTTTTCTTGGGCATTTATTTTATTTTATGAAAAAAAAAATGGCTATTCGTATTTGGATAATTAAATTTAATTCTTCCTGCAAGTATATAAAATGATTAAAAAGAAGTATGATAAACATATTATTTTAATCATAAGGTATCTGTTAAGAAATAACTAAGTTACCTATTGTTATAACATTTAGAGCTATAATGTTATAATTATCAATAATTTTTAATGTATTTCATTAATTTCAAAATTTGAGGCTATAAAATAGTCTATGACTTTAAAGCGTCCCAAAGTAAATAAATAATAATAGATAATATTTGGGAAGATGAAAAGATGTTCTTTTTAAAATGGTAGGAGTTATTATTTATAGTTTTTTAAATTTTATGTTTAATCTCCTTGTGAAGCAAAAAGCTTGTCACTATTTTGTCTTTCGAAATTTATTTCTTAACATTCAAGTTTATAAACTCAAATATGTGAATTAAGAGGAATTAGAATGATGACTGTCAGGCGAGGAAATCGATAATTTTTATTTATGCTACTCCCTTAAGAGAGCAACTATCTCTTCCCAAAAATTCCCAGATACTCCTCTCAATAATATTTTAAATTTCATTGCCATCCACCAAAAAATCTAACCTGCAAAATGGTTTTGTTCCCACAAACCCACCTAACCGCCATTACTCAGAAATTTTTCTGAAGAAAAAAAAAATCCTTTTGAACCTTGCATAATCCGAATATTTAACTTCAAAGGTAATTATGGGGCGTTTCAAACTCATGTCCATATTTATGTGTATTCAAATCCTTTCATAACTTCACTTCTACGAAGGGTGCGTACCAAGTTATTACAGCCTCTTTGATTTCAAATAAAAATATTTAGCTATAATATGACTTTTGTCCAGACTAAGGGATTTTGAAGACAGATGGATAAGGAATCAAGAACAATACATCCTGTATTTAAAAAAAAAAAAAAAATTAAATATGTCTAATGGGATTGAATAACGTTTTTTTTTAAAAGCAGATTTACCGTAAGGAATTCAAGTTATTCACGTTACACTCATGAAGCGACTTTTGAAATATTTCAACCGGTCTTAACCTATCCTAAAGTTATAGTTAAAAAATGTTACGTTGAAAATTTTGTGTGTAAGACGATCTAACGTCTAAAATTTTAAAAATAAAGAAACAAAATTCGGCATTTAATCATTTCGATCGAGGGAAAAGGTGAGTTTGAATAATGACCAAATTGTAAAATCTTAAATATCTTAGGTACTGTAAAAAAAAAAAAAAAAAAAAAAAAAAAAAAAAAAGTATTCTGAAATATTAGCACCTAACACATATTGAAATTCTTACATCTACCTAAGTTCTTAGTACCATTACGATTACGTTCCTTTCTCATTTACTATCATAATTTCATTCAATCATGAACACTATAAATGATTTGTCACAATTACACAAACTTATATTCGAATCATATAATCGAGTTACATGATAATATCAAGGCATGATAAGAAATTCCATAATTGTCACACTCACTCAACATTCCAGAGAGCTGTTTTACTAATGTTTCTTGGGGAAATATTGTACTCAAAGTTAATTTGGAGCGTAATATTGATATTTACAACATAACATAAATCTAATGGATTCACAATACATAGCGGAGAGAATAACTGCAGTTTCAGTTGAAACATTAGTAATCCTGTGGACGCAGCAGAGCTTTAGCCACATGTGGACAGATTGAGGATCAGCTGACACGAGAAGACCTCCGTCATCAATAGCCGTCACCGGTATCATGTTTCCTGTGCTTCACGCTATCAATACCAATGCCCAGGCAATGCCTCCATGATATATCCTCCGAGAGAACCACAGTTAAATTAATCCTAACAATATTTCAGAATTAAGTTGAGCTAAGCCTTAAAGCGATTACATTTTCTGCTAATATTCTCTTATATTGGGTTGTATATTTACAAAGTGATATTTAATTAATGTTCCATTGGAGAAACAATTAGCGACGTTACTTAGCTTAATCTTCAGTTGTCTTAAATAAGTAATGACTACTGATTAGGTGAACTAATCAAAGTTCATATAACTAACTCTCATAACACTTAGGCATTTGCCAATACAGTGCTGATATTGTAAATTATATCTTATCGAAGGAATTTTCTCCCGAATTCGTGTTCGTAACAAAGCAACTAACTTATAGCGTAATTAACGAGTCCTATTAATTTAGTAGGTGGGAGAAAAGAGGAGCATTTTATCATAAGAAGATAAAAATAACTATCAGAATGTGATGATAATACCTCCAATAATGTAATATCTCCCTTGAGAAAGAAAGCACTCCAGCAGAAGACTGATGACAGCCTTGGACCTGCTGAAGTATTTTATAAAAACTTGCCCTAATAATCTGGAAGGACTCAGTTAACATAAAAACTTCTTCCATTACCGAAAGATAAACATAAAGTTTAGTAATACCTTTTCCAGCCTGCGGTGCTCAACTCGACTCCATTGAGCCGCATGAAAAGGTCTCTCGTAAAAATACGCCCATTATAGGGACATTCTTGAGGTATTTTTATTTTATACCTTTTTTTTTCGAATGGTTGTTAATTGTCAAACAATCCGTTATGCAAGAGTTGTGTAAATTAAGCAGATATCCTACGCTTTACCAACCATAGTCATAATTTCAAAAGCCGATAAGGCCAATGAAGAAAAAGTTAAAGTCAGTTTAGGCCAACCGTGACGAAAAAAAAACAACTAAATATTTCTTGTTACATTCTTAAATATTTTAATTATAGTGCTCTTTTCGTAAAAAAGATCCATCATTCCGTATTTATAATTTTAATGTTTCATAAAACTCCCATTTCTGTGACAAATATATATTAATGTAAGTAGTTATTTATATAATAATATTGAAATANAAAAGTAAATAAAAGAAAAAGAGTATACTATATTTATTTATATTACATTATGAAGAAGAAAAAAAAACTGTAAAATCTAATTTTCTAACACTTTTATTTTATGACACTTTAATGAAATTAATAATATGGAAAAAATGGGGTTTGTAAATTGTGTTCTCCTAATTTTGGTCGTACCTTCAACTGTTTTTCAGGAAAGAATGTTAGTTTTGAGGGTAACGAGATTCTAAACAAGTGTACAAGTTGACATACGTTTATTTTTCTTAATTGATAGCAAACTTACAGTGGAAAAATTATAAAAATTGTTAATCGGAAAATTATAAATTAGTTTTCCTGATGATGAAGTTTCATGGCGAGGCACTAATGAAAATATATGCACTGTTAGAAGATGCTAAAAAGATTAATTAGGGATTAAAATTTAAAAAATGAATAAATTGACTTTCACGTATTTTTTAATAGCTGTGATGCGTTGGGGATCTAGATATTATCTTGCATCGTCGGAGGAAGGACTTGACACTTTAAAATATGAAAAATAATTCAAAAATGCAAAATGATTACTTTTTTCTGGAGGTTATAGGAATATTGATCACTTCAGGGATGAATGAAATATAGTCTTTCCTGTTTCAAATAATTTTATATTAGCGACCGGTTAATACACCATCTTCAGGCTCTACAGAGTAAAATGCGAATTTCGTAAAATACGGTTCTACCCTCAGTATCCCAATGAGCACTTTTTTAAAAAACCTTTTGTTTAAAACTTCATGATCATGGGAGAGAGATTATCTAGAGGTTCTTGATTCTCTAGTCATGAATATATTAGCTGAAACTAATACACAAATAGTGATGTTCAATAAATTTTCAAAAACCAAATCAATCTGAACGAATAGATTAATTAAACACAAATAATCATACTCTATTTATATGAAGGACTTCCTTTTAGCGGAACAATAGGATGCAGGCCCATTGTGGCATGGGCGGGGGTAGGTTGGGCTTTCTCCGCGGCGTCTTGCTGGCGCTCATGAGGTGCCCTGGGGGATGTGGTTGGCTTGGTCCCACCGAGCACATCCTCATTCACAGGGCTGTCACCGTAAGCTATGATGGACCTTATATTCTATTAAAATAATGGGCCGCGAGACGACGCGGGGCGGGCTCTGTCTGTCTGCCCGTCGGGATGGGGCCTGTGAAAAGATCAACTTAAAGTTGATTTTATTCAACAAATATGGAGGGCGCTGATAACCTCAGCAGTTGAGCGCCGTAAATCCTCCAATAAATAAACATCTAGAGGTATCCACCCATTCTGGGGTTGAACAAAAGGTTCAAAAGAAGATCAGTAAAATTTCGAATTTGTTCAACTGGAGTGTATTATTTGATAAAGATGCATTAATTTTAAATAATTAATCTCCTTTCAATATTTTGGTTCAGTAAAAAGTTTTTTAAGTGGAGCGTAGAATTTGAGCAATTTAAGGATTTCAGCACAAACGGTTTATACGGTGAAAAGTGGAACACAGAAAAACGATGTTCCCCAGGAAGGACGTGGTTCTCCAGAGCGGCTGAAAAATGCAGAAGTCGATAGCTGGGGGGTCTACTTCAAACAAATTCCGTGGGATGATGGTGTTTTCCCGCCAGAACTCCCTCGCCAGCCCGCCCTCAGGAACCTCGACAAAGGACTCATGCACTCAATAGAAAATGTCTTTTGATCTCTGCAACATGAATGAAAACAACTCATTTCGAGAATTCATCTGCCTCTTGGCATCGTTCTCACTGAATTAGCATATCTAAGAAACATATGTTTATATTCAAACAGTTCGCGGACTGTCTTTCTATATAAGTAAATTTATAATTATTGCCTGAATGGTTTCTAGTACCGTTGCATACACTCTTTGAAAGCTAAAGGCACTTACGTCTGTGCTCAAATAATTTTTAATTTCTTTCGAATACTGACAACAATTATCCTTGTAAAATCCTTAGAACATGAAAAGTCATTGTTGTATGCGGTTGTAGATTTTCTAATTAATAAATATGTACTCATATATGCACGCACACTAATATAAATATAATGTGTTTTTGTGTGTATCATATACAATAGATTCAGAAGTTAGAATAAAGAAGTTAAAATAGGGAGGCCACTGAAAAGTTAAGAATCTTTTTCAAAAGTTTGTACAACAATAAAAATGTGTTATTTTTATTTAATTTTAGTTATATTTTTTAATTATTCATAGATGATTAAGTTTATTTTGTCGGGGGGCTAAAAATGTGCTTTTGAAATTTGCTTTTAGAGCTATTAATAAATAAATTAATAGAACTAAGTTAATTCAGTATAGTTTATTATCGTAAGTATTTAAACTTATTAAAATAGGCGTTTAATGATATTTTAAAATTACTTTTGTAGCTGTTAATTTATGAGCTAAATGAAGTAGCGAACAAATTGCCACTTGCGTTTAAAAACTGAATGAACGAAAACGTAAAGCTGAATTCTAAGATGATTTTAGTTGGGGTTCGGTCAAGGTAGATCCAAAAAACACAAATTTAAAAAAAATTATTTTTTAATAAAGGATTATCTGCCAACGTTTCGGCTTACATTGTAAGCCATCTTCAGGGCTGCCTATCATGAAGATGAGAGAGGACGTCCT
>KZ807842.1:197389-207874 GCA_000696205.2 Oncopeltus fasciatus
TGATTATGCAAGCAGTAACTTTTGGAAGCAGCTAAGCCCCAATAAATGCTAAGTAGGCGTATTCTTTTATTTTTAATTATTTTATTTAGCTGCCTTTGGAAGTCGCAGCTTCCATAATCTATCAGTTGACATCAGATGTATGCCACTCACACCTGATTATGCAAGCAGTAACTTTTGGAAGCAGCTAAGCCCCAATAAATGCTAAGTAGGCGTATTTTTTTAATTTTAATTATTTTATTTAGCTGCCTTTGGAAGTCGCAGCTTCCATAATCTATCAGTTGACATCAGATGTATGCCACTCACACCTGAGTAATGCAAGCAGTAACTTTTGGAAGCAGCTAAGCCCCAATAAATGCTAAGTAGGCGTATTCTTTTATTTTTAATTATTTTATTTAGCTGCCTTTGGAAGTCGCAGCTTCCATAATCTATCAGTTGACATCAGATGTATGCCACTCACACCTGATTATGCAAGCAGTAACTTTTGGAAGCAGCTAAGCCCCAATAAATGCTAAGTAGGCGTATTCTTTTAATTATATAATTCTTTCGTCGACTAAATAAAAAGTCCACATGCGTTAACTCAGAAGTTATCTTACCTTTCATTAAAGACTGATATAAATAAAAGTAAATAACGCAATTTATTTTACAAGCCTGAATGAATGAGCATAAATTTGATAGGACCACTAATCTTTGATCTGGACGGGAAGAGTGAGGAAAGGTCTCACCTATTGTTATTACATTCATTAATTTCTTTTAAAAGCGTTTTTTGTAAATTATTTATAGGAAATAAGCGTTTGAAAATTTAAATTCCACAATAATGGCTTATAAAGTTTTTAAAATATTACTCTAATAAAAAAGAAATTATAATCTTTGGTGACTTTGTAAACCCTCTTCTTTTCTTGTCCAATTTAATACAAAATTGATTCCTTTAATGGTTTGAAATAATAAGCACAAGGCATATATATATAAAATAGTCAAATTTATATCTTTCCCAATAAAGAAGGTCATGGTGAAGTGTAATGTATTGGTAATGCATAATAACTATTCGCATTAACGATAAATTACACCTCACCATGACCTATTGCTAAGTAATTATTTTTCTTAAAAATATCTTCCCACTTCTAAAAATATCTCCCTGGCGTTAATAAACAAAGGTTGACACGCCATTAAAAAATAAAAAAAATAATAGGTTTAAGATCTATTGGCAATGTAATATTACTGGGAATTTTGGACACATTATAGGAAATTAAAAAAAATGAAATACAAAAATTCTTTAATTTCTTAAATATAGCTAATATTTACAATGATATCTGAATGATATTAATCGAACAATAACTAAATGTGTTTGTATATACACACACACATTTTTAAATTAAAAGGAGTATTTAAGAATGAATTAGCTATTATTAATTTTGATTTGTTGAAAAATATTTTTGATGTGATTTGCGTTAATGACCACCATGGTTGGAACGCCAAGTGGGGGAAAAAAATCTATCAAAAGTTTTCCAAACTTTTTCATGTTATTTACGTGAATAGCTTGATTTCCCTACGTGAAATCTATCTATTTGCGATTTAACCTTATGAAGTAATGACGTTATAATCGGACGTAGAAGATAAGCATTGGACTGTAACAACTTGGAACTTCCATTTTTTTCTGAAAGGTCTATCTTTCAATGTCAGTCTTCCTTTCTGCAGAGGATTCCATCAACACTGTCAATTCCAGAAGTTTTCCTTCCTGGCGTTCACTTGGAAATCCATCAATCCCTTTTCTTCTTTCCGCTCTTTCAGGCTGGTCCATCTGTAACGTACTTTCAGGAAGTCAATAACACATGACAATATGTGGATACAACTTATACAATAAGTAAAGTCTTACATACTAAAGAAAGGCAATAGGAATTTCAGTTCTCTAAATAAATGGGACATCAAATTCCATCCAAATTCTACTTTATTACCTTAAAAAGCTATTATAATACGTATTAACATATAATATGTTATATAAAACTAATTGTAAAAAATATTATTCTGCCCATATCATTTTTTTACATATTAAATTACCTAATACTTATAACAATGAAATATCGCAAAGGTTAAGTCGTTCAATTATGGAATCTCTTCTTCGGGGTAAGAGGCAAAATACGTTATAATAACCGGTACTACAGAAGTTACTGGAACTTTGAAGACATTTTTATCTTTGATTGGAAAAAAAGAAAATTGAAATTGAGTTCGTATTTAAATAATACATTTCAAATAGTTAACAAAGAATTACTATTTTCTACACGAGAGAGGACTTTGAGCGAACTATTTAACGTAAGGGCCTCTCGAGCTGTGTACAAATGCCTACTGAATTACAAGTTAGGGGAAGAGAGGTCTCGAGGGGCTAATTTACTATAAATTTGTATCTCCTTGTATAGTACATTTTCAGTTCCCTACAGCAGAGGAATATATATCTATACAGCTTAGAACATTGTTTAAGCTTTACATAAGCTTTGTTATATTGATTCTGTAATAAATAATATTCATCATTTTTATTTGCATAGAACCTTTAAAACAATTAAAGTTAAAATTTGTTTCCAGTATAAATTATATTAACATACAGTATTGATTTAATGAAGCCAAAAATCTCAGAATTTTGGATTCAGTGTTACTTGACGATTTAGACTTTCAACTCAACCCCACACATATTCTCTGTAATATGCTTGTGTGCGATTTAATGGAAGAGGAACGTGGAGTTTCCTTACAAGCGAAAAGCAATAACACTCAATTTTCACAGCTTGCACGCCAAAGTGTACAAAGCACAAGCGTTGAATCTAAAGATTCTGGCCTCTTAAGAAAACAAAAGAAAAAAATAACTTCTTAATATATTTAAGGTATTTTAAGAATATTCAATATAATTACATAGACTTAAGAATCCTTGATTGAGATGTGGAATAAGCGTATAACTAAAGAAAGGTAAAACATCATGTATCCGAAATCAGAACCTATCCATTTTTTGAAGAAAGATTTTATTATTATTTTCCTTTACATTTATTATATAAAATTAATGTGGGATTAAATACCACAACTAATACTAATATTTAAAAATATGGCGTAGCATTCGGATTACTTTAGTGATTTGATCTTTCCGCCAACAAAATTTTTTCTAAGGGGAATGCCATGTATGGGTGGATTGGGTAGGCTCCGAAAAAAAAATCCTGGTACTATAAAACAAAAACCCACATAATCCGCGGTATTCAACTGCGTTTCAGTGACGTAATCAACCAAGAGCAGGTTATGGGTGCAGTATATACTAAGGTTTACCCGGTAAACAGCAGGGTAGATTAGAAATGTCTTTATTCATATTATTCTACAGTAATAAACAAAAAAAAAAAAAAAAAATTCATACCAAAATATTTATTTGAAATCGTCAGAGTGGTTCTGCAAAATATCTGCGGATATATACACATTAATTTACATTATACTTTTATTATAAACTTACATAAACATAAACTTACCTATAGCCATATAAAAATCAATTTAAAAAATTTGTATCAAATTGAAATTACATTGATACATTTTATAAAACATTTATTTTAATTTAAATAATTCAATTTATTTAGCAGGACCTCTCTATAGTCCTTTGCTGTCCTATAAAATTTTATCAATTCACTTAATTTTTTAATTTAATATTTCATACTCTTATGATAGAGAAGAATTAGAAAAGCAACAAAATAATTAATTAATAAATTAACAATATATGCATAAGTTTATTGTTTTTATCTGTATTGCTCATTTGACGTCTATCAGGAATAGATTTACTACCAGTTTGTCGCCGACCACAAATAAACTGGTCCGTAACACGTGTTACGCTCCTGGACATCTATGGCTTACAACAGTACACACCACACTCGATTCAAGAGAATTTCGATGGAATGTTGCTACTCGAGGTGTTCTCATCACAGAATTTTTGATAATTTTGTCGATATTTCATGTGACCAGACATACTAGAGACCATATGTAGATGACACTCACACACACGCAGATATTTATATATATTAGATGTATTTTTTAAGGGTTCGGTAAAGGTAGATTAAAAAAATACAAATTTAAAAAAAATGTGTATTTTATAAATTATCTGTCAACTTTTCGGCTTGCACTGTAAGCCATCTTCAGGGCTGTTGAAATACTATGTCATAAGTATAACAATATAAAAAACAATAAAAATCAGAAAAATTTGGATCTACCTTGACAGAACCGCAACAAAAAACATCTAATAATAATATCTACGATAAAAAAAACTCTCCATTTGAATATTTATATATAGTCTTTTAAAGCTCTATAGGCTAATTTTTTCCGTTTTACTTCATGAAATTCGACATGAAGGAGTTAAATGCAAAACGAATGGCTAAATTCTAGGGACAAGGTGAAGAAATATCGGACCAATAGGAGTGGGGATTACATGGACTGTCAAGTGCGAAATATATGTTTTCTCAGTGAAATTAGTGGCTAGTAGACTGGTCTCTCAGGACTTAGTCTTTAGCAATCAGCTAATTTGTAATTTGTGAAAATTTATTAGAAACCCTTTGATATGAGAAATCCGAATACTTATAAGCATTAGCAGTCAAATTGCTGTTCCGGTTCCTGTAAGTGGGAATTTAAAAAAAAAAAAAGAAAAAAAAGCCATGCTTTGGAATTTTGAATGTGTTATTCCTCACGAATTTATTCTTGATGGGTGCTCTATGAATTCTGAACTCTACCGTGAACAACAGTTTTATTCTAACAAGATAATGCTCGCCCTCAAACTTTCCGGCGAGCAAAAGGAACTTCGTGGGTTGGCGGATTCCCGCCTCATCCACCATCTTGTAGTTCGATCCTCGCACCAGCGGATTACTTGTTTCGATCCATGGCCACTTTCTTCAAGAGAAAGAGCTTGACAATTTTGGAATGGAAGTCGAAATTGCGGTCCAAGAGTTCTTTGACAGTCATCCAATGGAATGGTATAAGTGTGGGATCCAGCAATTGGCCATCCAGCAGATGGCTTAGGGCGATGGACTATACTTTGAGTATTAATTGTATTTCCCTATTACTGTATTTGTTCAAAGATGTATTAATACATATATTTAGTTGAAAAACAGTAATACAACTCTTCATTTAGCTCAGAGTAATGGAACTGAACCAAGATTTGCTTATTGATACAGAATATATTCTACTATGGTTTAGATAGAATACTTTTGGGGTAGAGTATTACAAGAGATGGAAAGTTCAAATTTATCTGCTCACCAAATGTGATACCGAGGAATTCGCTTAGTACCTAGTTATCTCACATGGTAATAAACGTCTTTTATTTTAAAATTATATTATACATTTTCACGCACTGTAATCAATAGAATGACGGCAAAAATTGGATAGAGAAACATTTACCATTTCATCTTCCGGGTTGGACCGAGTCAAATTGTTCTTATTTGCCGAGCTTTCGCACATCATGTGATGGCTTCTTCAGGGCTGAAAAGAGAAATTTTATCGCGGAAAACAATCCTGAAACTACGAAGAATTAGCATAATGTATGCGTGGGGGGAAAATGGGGCTTAGCAATCAGAGGACTTACAAAAGCACCGGTGGAGAAATGGCGTATCCCTAATTTGAATAGCTCTTATTATAGAATCATGACATGTTATAGGTTAAATTTTATGGAATAGCAATTTCATTCTCTTTTCAGCCCTGAAGAAGCCATCACATGATGTGCGAAAGCTCGGCAAATAAGAACAATTTGACTCGGTCCAACCCGGAAGATGAAATGGTAAATACATCTGACGACCGACGAAGCCTACGTGAACATAGAGAAACATTGTATGGTTTGTTTGAAATTCATGTTCAGCGATCACAATATAGATTTAGAAACCTACAGCTGTTGGCTAATAATAATTTAACCTACAACTGTAAGTCAATACAGTTGTAGGTTATCAATACAAAGTCTTATCGTTTTTGTTTTAAAATCCATTCAAAAATAAAAATTCCAATGGGAGCTTCTTAACCTGAATTAAATAAATATAACTAAAAAAATCCGAATTGAATTTCATTGCACTAAACTTGCTCTGCAGGGAAAAAAAAAGTTGTTAGTATTCACATTTGATATTTTAGATAATCCCATCTCCTATTTGTTTTATTTCGCACAATAAAGAACATGGCTTTTAATTTTACAATAATGGCGATGTGCCAAGTTTATCAACTGAACTAACGGATTGCAAATTCTAGGTCGTGAAATCAGAATCTACGATTTACCTGTGAAACTTCTAAAACTTGGATTTTTTTAATTATTAATAAACTATTCTGCGTTGAGTTTCATTACTCAAAAATAAATAATATGCCTACTATATAGAAAAAAATGTTTTTGATCATACGTAACATTTCAGGTACCCCCCACTATTATTGTCGACTTTCATTAAGAGAAACTGAAAACTTTAGCACCAGTAGAGAACTGACAAACAATTAGATTGTTTTTAGTGGCTATTTGGTTTGTTTCTAGTAGGTAGGATCGGAGAAAATAGGGTAAATCCTTCACAGTTCGTTTGAATAAAAATGAGGAAGAAATTTCTCAATTATTACTGTATTGACTTTTTTACTACTATCTTGTAATTGTTTTTTTACTAATAAAATAGGCAGTATATCAAGTGCAAATACCAAAAATATTTTCGCCGCAGTGCAAGTTTAGTGCAATGAAATTCAACTAGAATTTTTTTAGTTGTATTTATTTCATTCAGGATAATTTACGAAGCTCCCATGGGAATTTTCATTGTTGAATGGATTTAAAAAAATAAAAACGATAAGGCTTTTACCTATCAAGTTTAATTTTAGAAAAATTATTCAGCGACCCGTATTCGCGTGCCGACTCTCCTTTCGTATCGCGGAAAACAGTCCTGAAACTACGAAGAATTAGCATAATGTATGCGTGGGGGGAGAATGGGGCTTAGCAATCAGAGGACTTACAAAAGCACCGGTGGAGAAATGGCGTATCCCTAATTTGAACAGCTCTTATTATAGAATCATGACATGTTATAGGTTAAATTTTATGGAATAGCAAACTTACCAGCCACCCTTGAGCGTAGGTAGAAGTGGTTGTTTGCATTGAAATTCGTTCATTAAACAGATTTTATAATAACTGATTGTAACGCAAAACGGTTGAAGGTAGATTGTAGTAAAGAAGTTTTAAGACAAAAATCTTTAAGTATTATAACGATTGTGATTGGAGGTAATATTTCATAGTTACATTTTTAAACATATATCTTTATTTGTGATTTTGGAACTCATTCTTGATTATCCCTTATGAATTATCTTTGAAATATAACTAATAAATTACAACTATAGACTATTGAACTGTTGTAATTGCTAAGTTATAAATACTTAGATTTCTTTGTAAAATTCTTACGCTTAGTTAATATATTTATATTTATATATCCCTCATTTATTGTAAAGAAATTAGATAATATTTTAGAAAATCATATATTCACTATTCAGACTAAGGAAACAGTTTTATTAACTCTTGAAGAGAATAAATTATTGAATAATTTTTGTTATTACAGATAGACAGTGAGGGAGAGCGAGATCGAGAGAGAGAGAGAGAGAGGGAGAGAGAGAGAGAGAGAGAAAGAGAGAGAGAGGGAGAGAGAGGGAGAGAGGGAGAGAGAGAGAGAGAGAGAAAGAGAGAGAGAGGGAGAGAGAGGGAGAGAGGGAGAGAGAGGGAGAGAGAGATAGGGAGTGAGAGGGTGGTACAAAGCCAACCAATAAAAGTAGATTAATAAATAAATTGCTATCAATTGATTAAATATTTTCTGGTAAGATCAATTTAATTATAAAGCAATTGATTAGATTCTCAGTAATTGAATCCATTCATTCTCATTACCCACTGTATTTGTTTTAGATTAAATTTTCAATGACATGCAGCACGTATTAATTATTATTTTAGTGGCTATATAATGTTAAATAATTACAAAAGGTCAATCGTTGTTTATTATTGGAAGATGAGGTGGTACGGATAAATACCTTACATATTCACTTTGAATATGTAGATAATAGACAGTTTTTACGTTTATGTTGAAAATTTTTATTTCTCCAAAAGACCACATAGTTGTTAAATTAGGGAAATTTTTTTAACAGTAACAGGGAGTTACCCTCCGATTTCGTATCGCAACTGGGGATGGACGCCAGACCATTGGTACCATATGGTCATCTTAATACTTTAGGTATGTTTTCGTAATTATCCTTACTTATTGGATATATATAGACTGCAAGAGGTCCTTCCAATTTTTATCTTTACTGAAAAATGTATTTATGTCCTTCTGGGACGGTCCTAAATGTTTTGCTAGTCCTAACAGAGACACATGGCATGTATCTGAATCTCTGCTTAGTGTGTACTACCCAGAGATGCCACTCTTGTTCGGCAGGTCTTAAGTAAATGGCCCCACAGCTTACTTCGCCATGCATTTAATACAACATGCATAGATTTCCTGACAGCTATAACTAGGTAACAATGTTATAAAACTTTTTATATTTCAATCAATTTTAACAGATCTTCCTTAAGGATGTCATTATTAATTTTATTTATTTTAGTTTGTTGCAATCCTGTAGAGTTTCGGTTTCTATATTGTTGTGCTCCTCTTCTTCATTATTCCTTTGAACTTAAAACATTTCCTTATCGTTTGTCCTTCTAAAATAAATAAAGGATCTCTTAGTAGTTCCTTCAGTCCTTATTTTCCTATGTTTTAAGGAAATATAAACAAATCAAGTTAATCATGTTGTTATTATGAATTTTGAAAATTACTTTACATATATTCATCGATCTTATTTAAAAAGAACTGAAGATGAGTCTATGTACGTGGCTCTCAAGTGTTTGTAATTTTTAAAGAAATTTAATGTAATTTTATTGAAACTTTTCACAAACCGTTGAATGAGTTCATTAATAGCTCAAGTCGGACAGGAGATAGTGGGGAGTTAATGACGTGATTAAAATTGCTGATTTTTATTATAAATAATCACTTAGCTACTTTCATAAATATAAGTTTTCATAATAACTGAAATATAGAAGTCGAAAAATCTTATTTCACTCCGATTATATTTTGTAAACTTTTTGTTGCTCAAATAAGAGCGACGATGTCCTGATTGCATATTTTGGTCTTCTTCTGAAACCCTATCTGATTCAACCTAAAATAAATTCTTTCAAAGTTTTGCTATATAAATCCGAGTTTGGTTTTATATTTAAAAAATAATTGGATTCCCAAGAACGGAAATTGCATTCTTCAATATCTTGCTTAATAAACTTTTTTTTTTTTTTAAATATAATAAAAATTAGAAAATTACAGGAATGAGTTATTTGTATAAAATTAACAATACATACATAATTGTTACTTGTATAAAAGTAACAATACATGAAGATAAAGTGCATTTATAGTTTATGTTCGGTCAGAAGAAAGTTCGAAAAAATCCTTTTTAAAATATACGTAAAGAATTTACGATCCATTTTGATAGTTGATGATCGTGGCAGGGAGTGTCCGGTAAGCTTAGCCAGTAACAGTATAAGCACTATACTTTCATTGGCCTGGCTTGTCAGAAACTACCTAAAAAAAACGTCAAAATCTATTATAAATTTTTGTACAAATTATATTTTATAATTTTGTTTTTTTCCCTTAAAAGAGACAAAAATGTTGACGAAGTTATTAATAATTATAAAAATAAGGAAACTAAAATCTGATTTAGATGTAAGCTTCTTTTTGTCGGCCATTGGATATGTCATTTTCGCCGTTTGTGCGCCATATTGAAAATATTTCATCGTCGACAACTTATAATTTAAAATTCTTATGATAAAACGAAAAAAAAAATCGTGAAATATCACGAAGATGTGTTGGTCAAAGTTTTCCATTGACTTCTTGGAAATAAATTTTTTCTCAGTGTACCATCTTCAAATAATGCTTATTCTATTCTTGACTGTTTACTGACAATCTCATTGTACTAATGGTTATCAATAATAAATAATGGATCTAGTACAGAACTGAGCTAACATTCATTTAACTAAAAATATTTATTTGATTTAATGTCATGTGTTAAATAAGCACACATTTCCTCTCTGGTAGGTTACCCTGAGGATTTAAGAGCTTAGCTAAGGGGTGGAAGCACTCAGGAAGGGCTGACGTATGAAGGGAAGGCCTAGGATTTCTATTGGAGCTCTCAGGGGTTGTGTATTTTCTCCCCAGCCCTATTGTCCACCCTGCACGGGATCTCTTTCCTTTCACTCCCTTCTCCACCCTCACCCTTGAGATAACTTTCTCTCTCTTGAATCCTCGAGAATTCGTACCGTCTAATTTAACGGCACTAGTTCATAACGTGCTGAGGAAGTAATTAATCTTTGTCTAAACGTTAAAATACTGTTAAATTTTTACTTTCAAAATATTATGTTTAAAACGCTCATTTCCTACATTTATCTCCTGTTAAGAAAATTAAGAAAATTTTTATTATTAATATATA
>KZ807842.1:257909-275010 GCA_000696205.2 Oncopeltus fasciatus
TCAGCGCAGTAACAAAAAGGAATTGTCCAATTACTTGTTCTATAAAAAATAGTAGCCTAAACGATATAAAATTTTAGAATGTAAAATTTTGTGAAGGGCAAGAGATAAATGTAATCTTAATGAAATTGGGTTGATATCTAGAAAGAAATGAAGGTATGATTTACATAATAGAAAAAATAAAACAAAATAATTAATACCTTATAATTACGTAGAAGATTTGAGAGCCTGGTAGACGGAATAGTAAATTGATAATAGAAGAAAGAAAATGAAATATGACTTTCGAACACGTTTAAAGGACAAGAAAATATTTTTGCAAAGGTACGCTAAAGACTGAGATCACCGGAGAATGTATTCGGTGCGCAAGGGAACATGGATGTGTAAATAAGGAATTAATCCTTCCCCTACGAGTTAGAACTCGAGGTTCGGAACGAGGAGTACAGATATCATAATCAAGAGTCAACGAGGTCTAATGTGCGGTGTGTGAATTGCGCGGTATCTGTATTTATGTAAATATTTACCAATGAGACTTTCCGTTAACGGTGCAAAATCCTAAGCTTCATACTCAATCCTTTTTGCTCTTTTCTGAGTCTAAAACCTTGCGAAACCGGCTTTTTTTTTAGCTGCTTAGTGAACAGATAACATGCAGATCGTGATCTTATGAATAAATAAAATAACAGATTCTTTATAATACAGAAACCATACTTACATATTTTCGACTTAAGGGATGAAATACTGGAAACTACATAGCTTTAGCCTTCTCCATTATATCTGATTTATGGAGAAAGTTTATTTGCTTTATATAATACTTATATCTTAAATGATAGTATTCTATTGTTATTTTTAAAATAATAATATGACTTAAAATCATTAAGAAATATATGATCTAGAAATATAATTTTTAAAAAATGTAAAGCTTTTTATCTTTCGATTTAATAACTTTAATGCATAAGATAGAAATTAAATTTTATAAAATTTATTTTTTGAATTGTTTATTTATGAAACTGCAAATTGTGGAAGATATTTATAAATCTATCTAGGAAGGATGAGTAGTGCTCCACTTTCTTCTCCTTCTGGTCCTAAAACCAGCCGTCGCATCTTCTACTTACTTTCATTTTCTTCTTGTTAGATCAAATCAGTCATTTTATTCAATTTTCGGTTTATCTTTAACTAAGGTAATAGAAATATCTAGGCCACCTTTTTATATAACCCCCTTTCTTCAGGATCCTATTCATGGGACGCTGGGTTTCTCGGGAGATATCCTACAGGATCCTTAAATCCCATTCCGAGGGAAGAGGACATCTTTATTTATTTATCAACTGCTCCAACATCTGTCTTTGCCCTGACTTACTGTGTCTGATGCCTTTGAGACGGAGAAACGTGCTGGTCTCTCTTTTTTTTCTCTTGTTTTATTCCCTTTACTCTTTTCCTGTCGACCATTCCAATGTTTTCAAAATGTGGCAGTAAGCCAAAAATTTCAACTCACATTCGATTGAGCACTATCAGCCAATGAATGTTATTTTTTATATAGGACTTACAATAATTTTATCTAGCCAAATACTCTACAAAAATGCTTAAAATATTTAATCTAAGTGTGGACAATTCGAATTCCTTATATAAATGTAGAAAGCATGATCTTTTGGCATTTGGTATAATTAAGAGAGTTCTTTGGTCTTAATCCCCTGCATTGAGACGCTTATACACCCCATTCTCACCCCAGTGCTCAGGAATTTTGCCTTTTAAAATTCCTTACTCAAATTCCTCCACAGTGCTTGTTCCAGACAGCTGAGATTCTTCTTCACTTCTGGAATGCTCGATTGAGATGACGCTATATTTTAAAGAAGTCTATTGTGTTTTAATGAAAAGTTTCTGATATACTCGTATATATATTTTCTTTTGATTTTTTAGTTCTTTATGAGCGGGTTCGTGGTCTCAAAATCATTCCTCGCTAGAGCTTCTGATAATGGGTTTCTAAGTTTAAGGACGCGGTTGATTTTAAAAATAAATATTGCGGGATTTAAATAATTTTGCTTTTTATGTGACACATATTTTTTTTTTCATATTTCCGTACTCAGTCCGCGAGCATAAGGTACGAGCTATTTTTCTCAAAAACTCAAAACCGCAATGGAAGCTTTTCAATTTTGTTACTGCTTTCAGAATGTACATGTTTATTTACTTACTTTAATTTTTATTTATGTATTTTTTATATTAATTTGAAAAATTATTNTATTCATTATTACTATTTAAAAAAAATCTCTGCAATATTTAATAAATCCCATTAAAAGATATAGTAATATTTACAATATAAGTTAATGTAAATAAAAATATTTGTTTATATATCATTTATATTAACTTTTATTGCAAATATTATTATTAGTACTATTACCAACCAGTGCATTACATAATGTGTAGAATGTAATTATTCATAAAATTCCTCATTAGAGCTTATTAAAAAAATACAATAATAATAATAGTTGACATAATAAATACAATTAATGATGAAGGAAATTTAGAGAAGAAGATTACATTATTTATTATAATATAAGATCATTAAATTTAATTAATAATGCAATACAATTTATTAGTAATTTTGTAATGTTTTCTTAGTTATTGTCATGAAAAATGTGTAAGTTGACCAAATTATCAAAAAGTGCTGTCACATCAAGTATGGAATATTATCAAGTCCCCGTCGCTGATGTAATTCCTTAGTTGAGAAGAAATCCTTTAAATTATGAAGCACATGGGGATGTTATGGGGGGTTACAACTGCGGGCGATTCGAAGGACGAATAGTGGAGAGAAATGTCCGATTGAAGTTAGTTCAAAATAGATTTCGAAAAGTAGAAATTGTTCAGTTCTGTGACATTGTCGAAGGGCACATGCTCGATTGCGGAAGTCGTGCCAGGCCTTAGCCACTGGCCTGCTTCCAGAGCCTGTCACACAGACGACCTTGTTATGTGACATGTCCCCTCACGCATCAAAGCCAAAGAGAGGCCTCTATGTATCTCGGAGATTATAGACTACCCGGGGTCACCTCGAGACAAGACAGGAATATCTGCCATTTTGCTTCTTCTTCGGTGTCAGTCTGTGCATCAGGCGTATTTACAGAGAGCACATTCAGCGCAGTAACAAAAAGGAATGGCTCAAATAATGTATAACAGAAAAACAAAATTTCTATTCCACCTAGGATAGAGAAATTAAAAATGCAAAAAAAAAAAAAAAAAGTTTATTTTTTTAAAAGATTATCTGCCATCGTTTCGGCTTACATTGTAAGCCATCTTCAGGGCTGTTATCATCATGAGGACTGAGTCCAGACATGGAAATGTGAACTTAGGGACAGGACGTCCTTTCTCGTCTTCACGATAGCCCTGAAGATGGCTTACAATGTAAGCCGAAACGTTGGCAGATAATCTTTTTTTTTTTTAAATGCATTTTCTTTTAAATTTGTATTTTTTTTTGGATCTACCTTGACCGAACCCCAACTAAAATCATCTAATTGAAGTTAAAAATGTTTGCGTATGGGTCTGAGTGTGGGTATGTATTTAAGTACGCGCTGCGACTTTCGAAATTTTTAAAATAATTTAATCCAAGAAGATATTTAAGTTTCCTTTTGCTGTTGCTAAAACATTGGCTAGTTCGTTAATCGCTTACATTTTCATATTTCGTTAATTTATATTCCATAACATTTTTACGAAAACTCAAATTGAAGAAGATATTAAAGCATGTTAACTACGAATGTTGAGCGCTTTCCCCACTCTTTCATTTCCAACACTTGAAGTTAGTAAACAGAATAAAATTATATTCAAATAAAATACTTTAAAAATAATTATTTAAGTTTTTGGAATTTTTTCATACCTATTTTTTGTACATTTAAATGTAAATTTAAATCTGTGAAAAATATGAAAATTAATTGTAGAGAAAGGCATTGTACTACATTTTTCTACGACGTAGCTTAATTCTTTGATTGAATTAAAAATAAAAAAAAATTGGTAGGCACCGAATTGGGTCTTGGCAAAAGAATGTCTTCAAAATTCATTAGGGTTTGGACCAAATGCCGCCTGTCTATTATAGTATAATTTTTGATATGTTTTTCAAGGCTTTAATTGATCGTAATCTATGCATAATATTTTCTCTTCAAATTTTGATCGCATGTTATGTATATCAGTTGGGCAAAACTTTAGATTGATATTATGAAGCCTTTGGTACTCCTAATTGTCTTCTCTCTATCTTTGTGGCATTGATGCCTACTGCAAGAAGGGGAAAATCGGCTCTTGAGGAACCAGAAAAAGTTTTTGAATGTACATTGTGGGGCGAAAATTGTACAAAAGAACAGATTGTTTATTGGCTTGAAATAGAAAGAGTTGAATCTGAGAGAGACAAAATCATTAACGATTAGGACATATTGTTTATTCGAGAGGTTTAAATAGATTAGAGGAGCTTAATGTTAAATAATTGGTTATTTCGAGTATTGTATGCTTTTATTATGTCACATAGCTTGAAACTGTTTATTATAATTGCCTTTATATTATAAATTGTCTTTTGAGGGCAAATTTTGACGTGCACTCTAGCAGTCAGTATTTTTTTCTATATTGTCTGTTGATTTCTTAAGTTTATTCTTTATGCAAGAGCTAAAAATGAGCCTTAAGAAATTCTACTTGGTAATAGCTTGTACTTATAGTTTGTACTTATAGTTATAGTTTATACTTATAGTTTGTATAGTTTGTACTTATAGTTTTTTATAGTTTGTATAGTTTGTACTTATAGTTTTTAGTTTGTACTTACAGTAAGTACTTATAGTTTGTACTTATAGTTTGTACTTGTACTTATAGTTTGTACTTGTACTTATAGTTTGTACTATAGTTTGTACTTATAGTTTGTACTAGGTTGTACTTATAGTTTGTACTTATAGTTATAGTTTGTACTATAGTTTGTACTTATAGTTTGTATAGTTTGTACTTATAGTTGTATTAGATTCAAGAATTTTCAAGTTGGACCTTTCTTCTGCAGGAGTTTATCTTTATTCATAATTTTGAAATCGCATGCGGTTAATTAGGATTCATATAAAGGGTGGGTCCTATAGCTCTATAGTACTCTATCAAGTTTACTGCAATTGACATAAATGGTGAATAGAATTTCCTAGCGAATTGGGAATTACGTGGGGATTTGGTTCTGAAGGGACGTCCGCATTGTAGACATGATGATGCATAGGAATGGCCTCGAGCGGAACTCCTGCTTCCACAAATTTGAGTTCGGGGCATTATCAATGCCTGAAATATCGATTGTTGTGGAATTTGAACAGAGGTAGAATTTAGTAAGGTTTGAAGATTAGTCCACGGCAACTGATACACTCTCATACTCGTCATCTATTGTTCGAGGAATACGATTTTATCAATAATAGGCCTTTGTTTGTATTCGTGTGAAGAGCATTAGTAGTTTAAAATCTGTAACTCCTGGTGGACAGTAGACAATTATACTATGTTATAAACATAAAGTATAGTTCCTATTTTATAAAATGATACGTTTTGAATTAACCACAAATTTGAAGTAAACAGAAATAAAAATAATCTAATATAAATTTGATAAATAAAGAGGCAACAATCTGTAGAACATTTATGCCAACCTGCCTGATTTATTCTGGTTGGATGGTTCCATATATACAATAAATTATAGATTATACGTCGGATCTGAAGGACTGCCAACCACTCTCCTTTCAAATCATCTCCGCCATTGATTAACAGCAATCTTTACACATGGGTCTGATTTATTGGAGGCGACACATTCAATAGATGTTATACTTCAGATACAATACAAGTAAATCTCATTATGAATAGAATAGAACAAAGTATTTCAGCTTCAAGTAAAATATATAGTAAAAATAATTTTTGTATCTGCCACATAAGTTTAAAATAAACTATGACTCAGTTAAGCCCAGCATAGGAACATATTGTAACTATAGAGAATCAAACTGAAGTAAAACCTATAAAAGCTGTACCTATTGTAGATAATATAATTATCATCATACAATAAATGCAAGAGAATAGAATACAAAAATCTTACTACCTCAGCCAGGACCGAACTCCGATTTCCGCTTGCCGGTCTAGCATGCTACCATTTGCACTATCGAGGCTAGCCAGATAATTCATTAAATTCCTCGCACTCTACTGGGAGTCTATACCCCCCGAGTGAGACAAAATATATGGTCTTATGCTCGAAGGAGCTAACATTGATATTTATTAGATTCTTTTTTTTTTGCTTTTGTTTCTTTTTTAAATGTTGTATTTGTTGTGGTACTTAATCTCACATTAATTTTATACAATAAATACGAGGGAATAGAATAAAAAAAAATTTTTAAATTTATTTATATAACTATTAACCTTTTTCTAAGCTCAGCATAAAAACATATTTCAAGTATTGACTATGAGGCTAAAGATAAATTGTTGTATCTGTTTTAACTCTCCAACGTATTTATTTTATCTCCTGTCCAACCATATGCGTACCCTTGTTCGATCTCAGCAAAACATGTTTCTGTTTTAGCTTTCTTTATGTTGACTAAATATAATAATTTAAAGAATTAAAAACAATCCAATACATCCTAAACAAAATTATCAACTAAAGCGAAGTAAAAAGAGAGAAATTAATAAAACTCTGTCACTTTTCCCTACAAATTATCCATAATTAAATGTTACTATTAAATATAAAACCTTGGCTTAGCTTGAATTGTCTATCATAAACTGTTATTTGCCAACTATATATAATTCATTGTGGTTTCAAATATAAATAACAAACATACCTGCCACTAAGGAAATATTTGTTTCTTTAATAATTAAACTTATGTCAATTATAATTAAATTAAATTAAAGGTAGCGCTAGTTTTCTCATTAGTAATACGCAAGTCAAGCTTATTTTATGTCAGTTCTTTTTGGCTTCTTAAGTAAAAGAACAAATAGTAACAGTTAATGACCCTCAGTCATGGAAATGTGAACTCAGGGACAGGACGTTCTCTCTCGCCTTCATGATAGCCCTGAAGATGACTTACAGTGTAAACCAAAAGGTTGGTAGATAATCTTTTTAAAAAATACACTTTTTTAAATTTGTATTTTTTTTTTGGATCTACCTTGACCGAACCCCAACTAAAATCATCTTATAGTAACATTTAATGTTACCTTGCCATATCGATTGGTGGCAGCGTTAGGTGGAAAAATAATTGATACTGGATAAATATATCTAATAGAACAAAAGTAAGAGACATTTCTGATTTGATACAGTTGCTTTTATCTAGTAAAAACTACTAATCGACTTGAGTTGTCGAGGTGAAAGCGATGGGGAGAAATTCCCCCACCTATAACTTGTCCCCCACTCCCTCTACAAAGGAACCCCCTCTCTCTGGTTCCACTCCCACCCTTCTTTAGGGCCCGGGAATTCCGCGCTCCCTGGCAGGTGGTAGTAAATTTTCCCGTGCCAGGGATTAGGGTGGGGGAAGTTCTGCTTATGAACACATGGCGGCCGTACACTTTAAAGCTATTTTTTCTAAAGGTCAGAAACGTCAAAATTCCAGAACAAATTAAACACATTCCTTAGAACTTTATGTAAATATGAAATTTTCATTATATAAACTAAATTATGAATTTTTTCATCGGTATTAAAAAAAAAATATTTTTATGTAAATTATAATTTCTTTCTTCTATTTTAATTAATGCGCTGAATTTTAGGACATTATAGGGTACATTCACTAAAGATTAAATGGTTAAATCGATCTTAAAACCAGGAGATAGCATTGAAGATAAATAAAATCGTTAAAGCTGGCTATAGACTGTTTTATAAGGAAGCGTCAAACATTCAAAGAGACATTCTTAAATATTTATTATAATTTTTTTTTTATCTTCTGGAAAATAATAGATAAATAATTAGTTTTCTAACAATTTTTTCACAACCACGCCATGATTAAAATCAAGTATATACAACTCGTATTAATTAATTTTTTTCAATTCAGGAAACTTAATTTAAAAGACAACGCTATTATGGTTTTTATATTTTTGTATAATATATTTGTTACCAGTCTTTCTTAGCACATATAATATCAAGATTTAAGTATTTTTTCTAGGGGTAGGGAAGAGGAGGACAGTTGTAATTAAGGAAATCCAAATAGTAAAATATCTGTGACCATGGATCATCTCTAACTTATTGGGCTTATAACAACAAATATTTAATACTATTAGATGATTTTTTTGTTTGGTTCAGTCAAGCTAGTTCCAAAAAATACAAATTTAAAAAAAAAAGTGTATTTATTAAATTATCAGTCAGATAATTTAAGCAGATAATTTAAAAATACAGTTTTTTTTTTTAAATTTGTATTTTTTGGCTCTACCTTGACCGAACCCCAACTAAAATCATCTAATAGTACTCCAACGGTTAAAAAAAAACTCTCCATTTGAATAGTTAACACTCTTTTTATAACTACTGCAAGTCAACATATAATTGTTTCTATTATTAAGTTTTTCGCTTTCACTGTTCTAGAACCTCCTCTTCCCGGTCATTTCCTTCAAGTACACAATTAGACGTGCACAGTCTAAGGCGAAGTTAGACTTGAGAGTGAAGTCGAGATTAGAGCAGGTCACACTCTGTGCGAGGTACTCTTGGGCACTTGCAATTCCACTGCCGAGTGGCTTGTTACGTATCGACCCCGCTCCGCTACTTTTCTGTGAATACATTCAACTCCTGTATCACCTTTGGTGGAAATGTATCTACTCCTGGAATACAGCAATGAGAGCTTAACTGCGAAATTCCATTGAAAATACACTTATTACGGAGTAATTTTGATTAAAATTATCTCATAACGCTTGATTTTTAGAGTATTGTTTTATTTTTATTTTGTGTACAATAAATTCATGAATTGACAGAAAGATTGAACAATAAAATAATTAAGAAAGAAATCTAAGAACCTCTATAATATCAAAGATAAAAGCTTTCGAAGGCTTCTGTGAAAATAATTATTTTTAAATCCAATATAGATTTTATTTTATATTTATTATTCAAGCCTCTTCATTTATTTTGTAGGTATGAAATTGTCTTTAAATAGCTGTGAATTTGTAAGTTCATTATATAATATTTTATTTTACAATAATAATATTTTATTTTTATTCAATAATTGAACTATTATACACTTGATATTCAATTTTTTTTACGATGACAGAGTAATTATTTTACTATTACATTGTATTTCATAGTTATTAGATGCTTTTTGTTGGGGTTCGGTCAAGGTAGATCCATGAGAGCAAATTTTTGACCAAAATATGCTCTGTCATGGAAATGTGAACTTAGGGACAGGACGTCCCCTCTCGTCTTCATGGTAGCCCAATGTAAGCCGAAACGTCGGCAGATAATTAAAAAAATACACTTTTTTTTTTATTTGTATTTTTTTGGATCTACCTTGACCGAATCCCAATAAAAATCATCTAATAATAATACCTACGGTCAAAAAACTCCCTATTTGTATTACATAGTATTTATTTATAACCCGACAGCTCATTTAAAAACTTTAAAACATTCCTTGGATCATATAATTTCACTATGCCAGGCCTTACCTCTTCCCCGTACATTTGTATATACTTAGGAGTTAAATTTTACGTTTTGTCCGATATCTTTAGCATTAGGGGCCACGTTCCTTCTAGATACTGTCTGCAAACAAATCGGTGATCAACTATATTCCCTCACTATCTCCAGTGAAATATCTGCAATTATTCCTCATAAGAGAATCATGAGAACTGAATGTCCGACTCGCGGTTCTATTTATAGTTCACTGAGATATAAAACTATACTGATGATCTTCCAGAGTCTATATGAGGAGGGATCTGTTCCAATGGGAGAACCTATAACCTGTGTATTGCTGTTTGCAGACGAATTGTTGTTCTACGCCAGTAATCCTTGGATATTTCCGTAGATCGACAGGCTGGGCGCCTATGATGAAAACTGGCAATCGACAGTTAATCTCTAAAAATTTGAAATACATATTTTCAAGAAAATAGGATCAAATCTAGGGTTTAGTGACCAATACAGAGCAGGACTTTATGCATTTTCAAGAAAATAATTTTTATAAAAGTAATAACTATATCCGTCTAGTTACTTGCAGAAGGCATTACTTTGTTGGAAATTATAATTATAAAAAATGAAACAGAAATGTTTTTTTAATAAAATTATAATAAATAAACTCGTAATTATAAGTACGAAGGCTAACTAACTCACGTTAGAGCTCAATTCATTACAACTGTTTTTGTTTTTTCAGTTAAAAGAGTGTGTGTACTTATATTATTATATATTATAATTATATCATTGGTATTTTTTTATCATTATTGTTATTTGATGAAGAATCTCTAACACTCTGAATATTGGCACTATTTTGGTCGTTATCCATGATGTTATGACATTATACTGTTATGTCAAATAATTTTATTTATTTATAGGAACTGGTTTGCCGTTGTAACGATTATAGTAGTGGGAAATTTTCACCATGCTATTATGAGCAGATAAAATTAGATGTCAGTTTGACTAATTCTCCAGGCGAGAAGAATTTAAATGGTGAAACACATATTTCACTTTATCCTCTGGATCCCATCACATATCGGCATTCAAGGCAACGAGAAAGCAGATAAAGCAGCAAAAGAAGCAGCCTTCAAGAACATACCGCCCATAAATACACTAGAACCAGAAGATATAAGGTCATGGCTGAAGGGAAAAACTCTCTCAGATTGGGATGCCATATGGAAATCAGAACCTGGCAGTAATAAACTCCGCGCAATTAAGGACAACACGAAGAAGTGGCCTACTTCTAATCGAGAGATAAGGCGGGAAGAGGTGGTGCTTACCAGAATGAGAATAGGGCATACCAATCTTACACACGCCCACCTTATAACTAAGGAGTTACCACCGTGTTGCACAATCTGCGACACGCCGCTCAGCGTCAAGCACATCATAGAGGACTGCCCAGCCCACCAAATACAGTTCCTGGCTCACAATCTTCCAAGACAGCTACACTCAGCTCTAGGGGATAGTAAAGACAATACTGAAAAAATTATCCGTATCCTAAAAGAGTCAGGCCTTTACAAAAAAATATAAGAAACAGATAATATATATGTGTATGTGTGTTTTTAACTGTTTATTTATTTACTGAATGTATTAAAAAGATAGATATATATATTTATTTATTTATTTATTATAAAAAAAAAAATACGCTCAATAACACTGTGATAACAAAAACTGTTCGTCTAGTCAAGAAAAATAGTTGTTTTCGTTTATTATCTCTATTTTGTGATTGTCACTTATACCTTTTTGTTGATGTTCCATTTCTAGCTTATAAGTCTTAAACAACGACCAGCGAATGTAAATAGTGGATAATTGAAACAGTGTTCCAAACTCCCAACAGTCAGGGCGCAATGACCAAGCTGTTGACCGCCCAATATCTTGATCCTAATCCATATTTCACTTTATCCTTATTGGCATGTGTGATATAGACCACTTCCCTTCTAATCCTCAAAATTTCATTTGTTAATCTCCTAATTTTGTCGATACTTAAGATTAATTTATTAAATATATGAAAACTAATTAGACACAATTTTGCCGTTTTAAAATATATAATAACAATTTTTTAAAGTGCATATCTCTTGGATATTAGTTTATATAATGGTGTATCTAACTTGATGAGCATAATGACCACAAATAGAGGGATCCATTTAATTTCTCTTACTAGAAGATTTAAAATCAGTTTAGTTTGTGATCATGAGAGATATTTAATAATTTACTATACTCGTTGATTTATTAGAGGTCATTGTTGTTCACCAAGTTAGTTTTACGGATAAATATACAAGAGCTATGCATTTCAAAACAATTTTCATTACATAAGCAAGGATGATTCAAGTGAGACGCTATGTATAAATACGAAATAAAAATGAAACGGTTGAGATACTTACTAAAACCCTCGTCTGAAAGATTCCTAGGCTCTGAGGAAGAGACATTGAGTCTCGAAAGTGCCGAGCTATAATTAAATATCAGTCTTACCGAGTAAAGTTTATAGGTTTTTATTACTTAATTATTAATTCATCCATGAAAGTCATGAAAATGGAATCTTGGTGACTCGACGTCCCCTCTCGCCTTGATGATAGCCCTGAAGATGGCTTATAATGTAAGCCGAAAAGTTATTTTAAAAATTGTATTTTTTTTTTGGATTTACCTCGACCGAACCCCCCCCCCTAAAAAAATCTAATAATAATTAATTTAGTCAATTTTGATTTCAAAATTTCGTTTCAGTTCGTTCGGCTGTTTTGTCAGAATCTTTTAAATATATACGCGCCGTGCCATACATACAGGCACACATACAAATAGAACAATTTGAATTTGAAGAATATAAATATTATGAAAACACTTTGTCATATTTAAAAGGAGAGTTTGTCGACCGTAGATATTATTCTAAGATGATTTTAGTTGGGGTTCGGTCAAGGTAGATCCAAAAAACACAAATTTAAAAACTGTATTTTTTAATAAAGGATTATCTGCCAACGTTTCGGCTTACATTGTTTGTCATATTTATTTATTATTTTGTAATAAGGTTGACTTGGGAAAACGGAAGTGATTTTATGAAAAGAAGGACAGACTTTAGAACTTGATCATCAGCAAGTAAAAATAACGGTGGATTACTGAGTACCTGAAAGTTGCATTAGCTTCGGAAAAGGTGTTAAGGCGTATTGCTAAGAAGTTTGGTAGTTAAAATTTGGAGTTTGTTGAAGGACTCGGCCTGTCAGAAAAAGTAGGTCTTGTTTCGGGGGGAATTCCCAGGAGTTCAAATTAGATACAGAAGCTGACAACAAGAAACTCCAGAGGCATCCTTCGAGAAATAAGAAAGGAAAACTTCCTTTTCCCCACCCCTAGTCTCCCGTCCAAAGGGATCTTCCAGTTCACCCTCTTCCAGAAATGAGGTACAATACTTAACTTTTCCTCGACAAATTGTAATTAAGATACAAATTTTCTTATGCTAGGTGAATTTTGATGGAGAGTGAAAATTGTTTATATGATAAAGGAGATGAATGTTTAGCATATTCTAAAATAAATAGTCAAAAGCCTTCAATCGAATAAAGTAGCTATATAAAGGTATTTTATACATTTATATTCCCACTGTATATTACTGAATTAGATAAAATATTTCAATTAAACAATATCATATATATTCAAATGGAGAGTTTCTTTTTTTTACCGTAGATATTATTATTACATTTTTTTTGGGAGGGGGTTTGGCCAAGGTAAATAATGTCAAATTTAAAAAAATTTCTATTTTTTAAATTATTTGCCAACTTTAGGGCTATCATGAAAGCGAGAGGGAACATCGTGTCTCTAAGATCATGTTTCATGACTGGAGTCAGAAAATCTGAACGCACTGAAGCATTCACCATTTTAATAATAAATTCCCAAACTTTTAGTTATTGATACTTGAGTTTCTTTTATTGAACAACGGTGTGTTTGTTCATAAATAAAACTGAACGAGGTCTAGAAGGGGTGGAATTTCAAATATTCAATAATTATTAATATTGCCAATTTATTTCCATTATCTTTAATGTTAAGAAAATATTTATAGAACGTAATAGGAGTAAAATGTGTTTTTCCAACATTTATATTCTAAGAAATATTTAATACTTTTTTAAGGAAATTCAAGGGTCTATTGAAAAAATTTAGCATGTGAAAAAATATATTTAAAAATAGATCTTATGAATATTGAGTAATCCCCCATTCTTTGCTAAGAGCCACCACTAGCAAACTTACTGATCACTTCAATCGCCTTTTCCCTGCTGTTAGCAAGATCAAATTACTAATTTACTCTCAGCCATGTCCATCTTCAATGAAACGCGGAAAATCAGCTTAGATCCCTTGCAGCTTCCTGCGTGACGGACTTCTTGAAATATCGATTGATTCAATCACGCACACAAGTTTAGTCAATCGTGCAAATCGTGGTGACCATCTGAACTAGTTTTCGACAGAGGTCTTATCAGTGATACGTAGATGGATGAATTCTATGAATACTCCAGCGAGTAACTGATTTCAGAGCAATTACACAAACATTCTGAAAGGTTTTCATCGAAAAATGTTTTTTTTTTTTCATTTTTTTTTTTTTTTCATTTTGCAAGTAAATACCGTGAGTACTTATAACCGATTGAAATGGTTTATACATCGGTTGGTTTAGCGATATTTTTAAGATGTCCACTGATCCACCCTCTGAGAGAGCCAAAGAAAGCTAAAATCCACCGAAATGCCTTCTGGCTGTAAGGGGCCTTTGACGAGGCCGACTCGCTCTCATTACCTCGAGCGATATCTCAAAGCAATTTATACCTCAAAGTAGGGGTAGGCCCCTCCCCCCTTGGGCTTATCATTTTCTAAATTTCCCTGTGAAAGTCTATTGGCTTTTGCCTGCGGCCTTTCGCCGCATTTCGTGCTGTATTAGGTCAAGTTACTTTCATTGCGGTTCAGATACACATGTTTCTCAGACGGAAATTATTAAAAATCCTCTAAGTTGGTGATATTCTTCATTTTAAAAGTATAAAACATTTATATTTTCTTCCACATTCAAATGTAAACTCAGAGATGCTCTTCTTCTTTTAGATTTCTATCGGTTTTAGAAGAGAAATTTATATATATATATCCTTATTGGCATGTGTGATATAGACCACTTCCCTTCNATATTTTTTTTACTGGTAGTACTACAATCTTTTTTTTTAAATTAATTTATCAAACTTCCTCGTTCTCTAATAACAGGAAGCTAAAAATAGATTCCGATCAAAATTTTGTGTGCATTTTTGTAAGAGACCGCATTCCTGTTTTTTTTTTTTGCATTACGAAAATCTTTGGATAAGTTCTCTATGGCTGAAATTGGTATAAATGGGACAAAACTTTGTTTAAAAATAGATCAGTATGTAACACCAATTAAATATCTTCGCCATTATTATTTTATGAGAAATATTTTAAAGAACAAAATAACAGGGAAAAATAATTTTTCAATTTTTATATAATAAAATGTATGCAAAAATACATATTGAGGAATATATTGAAGATTTTTTTAATTTTGATGTCTGTGTCTTTTTGAAATTACTTATTACAGGTTATTTCAGCAGATATTCTGGCTAATTTATTAATGGGTTGGATCGGTAAAGGAAATGTTGCCCTTGAGGGAGCCGAAATCGGGAGAGGGGGATATTTTATTAGTTTTTTTTAATACATAAATTTACAAAAAAAAATGCTATAAGTTCAGTCTTAGATAAATAATATATTTATATTTATAATCTAATAAAAAGATCCAGCCACTGGCAAATCGTGTTGACGCTGTCAGGATGCGCTTGGAAGGGAATGTTATGCTGTCGGTTCGGGGGTTTCGCCTTGTCGGATTCTCGTCAAATATTAAGCACACTCTCTCGGCTGATAGAGATTGGCCACCTACGAGACCGACTCTCTTGTCCGACTTGGCGATTTCCTGAGGCTCATATCGGCCTCCGTTCGGTGGACAATTGGCTCTACCCATTCCTCCCAGGGTCTTCCTTACCCTGTACTTCAGTAAGTAACAGACCAGGATCTAGACTATTCCATTCATTCTTGAGTAATCCCATTTCATAGGTGTAGCGGATCTCCTGACGGCGGGAGGCACGACTTTCCGTGTTGCTACTCTGACACACTTTTGCAAACTTTGCAGACTTAGGATAACTAACAAAAATAGTACGTTAAGAAATTTATATATATATATATATATATATATATATATATANTTTGAAAACTATATATTTGAATGATTAATCTACAGAGCTCCAGTAAGCATACATGGTGTCTCGAATCTCAATGGAATTTATGGCCATCTTGTAGGCTTTAAGATCTATGTTCCGACAACACGAAATAAAATTTATCATATGCCTCACTGGTAATCCATCATGTCACCTCATTCCGGTACTGTCAGCCGCTCATCCCTACTTAATCGAATAAATTCCTACTCTTCTTTCACTTTTTATAAATAAGTTTTAGTTCTCATGGGGATAATACATCGTAAACTTTTTACCTTTTCTTCTTCCGGGTTGGACCGTGTAAAGTTGTTGATAGTTGCCGAGCTTTCGCACATCATGTGATGGCTTCTTCAGGGCTGAGTAGAGCATGAGAGCTTTTTTTTTTTAATCCAGGTGGTATATAAATACCTTCTGGCGGCTGGTCTCTGGAATAGACCAGAACACAATATCAACCAATGGGAAGGCAGGCTTCGCGCAAGGGCCGGACTGCGCCGGGATTATACACCACCTAGTGTAAAAAAACATGGTATTTATATACCACCTGGATTTAAAACATTCATCATTCTCATTCTCTATTCAGCCCTGAAGAAGCCATCACACGATGTGCGAAAGCTCGGCAACCATCAAAAACTTAACACGGTCCAACCCGGAAAAACTTTACATACATCTGATGACTGTGGAAGCCTACGTGAACAAATATATATATTGTCTGTAGGTGCTCAAAAGTACGCTGTTCTAAAAATAAATAAACTAAATTTGGTATTTAAAATATTTTAAAAATCGTTTTGCAATTGTTGGATGACATGGTTATGGCTAAAGACATCCGAGCAGATGAGCAGGCTTTTAAAAAGTAAAAATTTGAAATAGATATAATTTCGTTAGAAATACGAAAAAATGTATGTGAAATATTTTCCTATATTTTGATATGTTATTAAATAATGTACCGAAATCGTCTTAAGGGAAATATATAACACTGTGACATAGGGGTTTGGGCGAGCCCTCCCCGGGTTGAGTTTTTTCAGAAGTCGGATAAGGGAGAGGAGAGGTTTAGTGAAATTACAAATTTATAAACATAATATTTTCAGAATAAGAATATCTTCGTTAAGAAAAAGTTAATTGAAATGAAAAGTTTAAAATTTAATAATCAAACATTTATGTTCTGGTATCTAATCTTTACTTATGGAAAACTCTGTAAACGAGCTTGGAAAAAAAAAAAAATTAATATTTACTGTTATAAACATGGCTTGCTGTAAATTTGTCTATATATATATATATTTCTTTTTTTTTTTTTTTTGACAAAAATTGACGG
>KZ807842.1:275081-286512 GCA_000696205.2 Oncopeltus fasciatus
CAAATGGAATAGAATCATCACTTTGCATGGAGAAGGGGCCCATCGACCCCACTCCTAATAAGTTTAGGCATTAAAAGGCGAGGCCATCTCTGTCGAAGTTATAGAGGATGGTAAGGATTGGGGTCCGACGACAGGGATTGGGTGTACGGATTAGGATGAAATTGGAGTTTTATATGAAAGAGAAGCGGGTGGAGATAAGGTCATGGACGAAATAATATATTTTGAAAGCCGAATTTTATAAGTGCCCAAATTAAATAAATGAAAAAACCAACCTGTCGTATAAACTGAAGAAGAAATTGACAGAAAATGAAAACTTAAAAAATAAAATAAATAATAAAAGGCATGAAATTTAAAAAATATAAAAATATTTATTTTAATTTAACAAATGATGTATGACTTTTTTTTGTATAAGGAATATATTCCTTACTTCGCTTAAAAGAAAATATTTCTTACCCCACATTGCGCAAAACAGGAGAAGTAACCAACCTAGAAAAAGATTAGTATTAGTTTAAATTTTAATTTTTTTAAAGAATGTCATCAAATTATAATATGAAGTTTAATAAAAGGACACTTAAAACATTACGGATAGAAACACCTGTGTTTATATTCTACGCCAAAATTTGAAGACATGAAGTATACTACAGTCACTGCTGTGTATGAATTTCTGTTTGGTCTACTTTTATGTTCTCATTATATTTATTTGCTATTGTAATTATTTAATTAATTATACTAGTTATGTCTTCACTATACACACGACTGAATGTATATGTAAATGTGAGACAAGGCTCTCGCAAACATTGCAAACATGTTCTGCGAACAAATTCACTGTAAAACTTGATTAAAGTTCGCCCAACTCCCTGATAACATCAGCCTTATCAGGTGGCGAACTGCCTGCCAGAAGTGACACCAATAAGAAAACTCCGAGGGTCTCGAATGGCCCTCGAGAGGTAGAAGCCCCACAGCGCCCTGGAGATATCTAATTCGAATTCCAGGCAGGCCTTACCCCGAAATGTCAGCTGTCTTCTGGAGAGCTCTCCAGCTTCAGACAAATGATCCCAATATCCCCTCAGCCCTTGAATAAATTCCTCTATTCTAGTCTTGAATGGAAGGGACTTGCGTCCGACGGAGAGCTAGAATAATTTCCTCTGTAATAAATGGTATAATACCATTATTCAAACTAAGTCATAATTGTACATTATTCGAATTAGTTGTTTAGTTATTCTACTCAAGTCTGCCCATGAAGGTTGTTATACCATCTATAAAAATATTTGGAGTGCCCGCCTCTCAATTATTGTTAAAATTTTATTAGATAAAGCTATTTTAAAGTATAATCTATTGAAAGGTTATTATTAATTTAAATTAATTTACTGATCAGCATCAATTGTGGTACTTTATTCCCCAATGAATTTAATTGAACTGCAAATGTTAACATATTATGATAAACATATTAAACATTTACCTTTTCTTCTTCCGGGTTGGACCGTGTCAATTTGTTAATAGTTGCCGAGCTTTCGCACATCATGAGATGGCTTCTTCAGGGCTGAGTCGAGAATAAGAGCTTTTTAAAATCCAGGTGGTATATAAATCCCATGTTTTATACACCAGGTCGTGTATAATCCCGGCGCAGTCCACTCCTTGGGCAAAACCTGCCTTCCCATTGGTTGATATTGTGTCTCTGGAGTAGTCAGGTAGCTGGTCACTGTTTGGTTACCAAGGGCCGGACTGCGCCGGGATTATACACCACCTGGTGTATAAAACATGGTATTTATATACCACCTGGATTTAAAAAAGCTCTCATTCTCTACTCAGCCCTGAAGAAGCCATCACATGATGTGCGAAAGCTCGGCAACTATCAACAAATTGACACGGTCCAACCCGGAAGAAGAAAAGGTAAATACATCTGACGACCATTGAAGCTTAGGTGAACATATTAAACATTAACCTTAAATGATCAATAACTCCCCAAAGTATCTCTATTCTTTCTTTAGTTCGTTCTACTTAGAATCATATTACTTCTTAGTAACCTACAAACTACTTTTTGACCAGAAATAATTAATTCTATAAATAAAAAAAAAATTAAACTTTCTACTCTTTGTTGAGAGAGAAACATTGCGATATCAATAGAGTTAGTCGTCTAGAAGAATTCCTTTGCCACGACAATGTACGACATTAAACGACATTAAAAAAAAAGAAGAAAAAAATGCAGTATTTTTCCCACTAATTGATTTGTCAAAAGTTTTGCCCTGTCATAACCTCATCCTCATCCTCCTCACCCACAAACATCATGGCTAAGTTAGCAAAAAGGCGTATGTTGGATATTAAAATCAGAGGATTAGTAGATAACTCGATTTAATTTTTTTTTTTTTTTAAACTTAGGCATTATATTTTACTCATAAAATGTAAAAATGGCTACAAATTTTTGAAAATAAGTTTTTTTTTAAGATAATGAATAACATAATAATGAACTTTTGATAATGTTATTGCACATAAATATCATAGAAAATTAAATGAAATTATTCCATTGTACTTGAATAACTACCTTTTTGTTCTCATTATTTCGCAAATTCTACATCATTTTTACATCAACTTAAGTTAAGTGAACTTGAATACCACCAAGTTTAGGTAAGAGTGATGTAAAATTTACGAAATAATGAGAACAAAAATGTAGTTTTTGTCATTATGAATAAACTGTATGTAGGGAAAGATTTTTGCCTTTAATTTAACAACTTCAGTGTATTCTGATCATATTTCATTAAATACTTTGCAGGGATATGTGTGCTGTAAATTTCAAATTTAATTTACTACTTCTTATTATTACTTATTTACTACTTGAGGTCAGTTATGAATAAAATGAAATTGCAAACACATACGGTTATTAAATTTTGTTTCGACGCCCGCCCTCTCTGCAATTACATTTTACACTATTGATTATAACCCCAGGGCAATAAGTTAAATAATTTACCTGTTAGGAAGACTTGAATATTTAAACCCTATATTTAACCCCCTTGATGATTTAATGGATGAAGCTTGTATGAAGTTCTATGGTGTTTCAAATGGAATAGAATCAGATGAAATGGACGCCCGGTGTACGTTGTATGGCAGTTATTTTTTCTTGTACTATATTTTTGTATTCTATATGTCTTTTAACGTGAAAAATCAAAATTTGTGAGGGTTTTGTATTAGATTATCCTGTCTAATTCAATAGTTATCAGGAAAATTAAAAAAAAAGTCGAGCGTATAAAATATAACGTACATATCGAGATTACTTGTCATTTTGGAATTTTGGTGGGTTCCATGAAGGTTATTTCGTTCATACTTTTATTCTATAATAGTAGTACACTTTTCAAGTATCGATTGAACCTAGAAATAGAGTTGTAATCCTTTTTCTTAAAAGTGTTACATCATTAGGGACATTTTAAATTCGTAATCCATTTTTATTGAAATAAGTAAAGCTAAATTTCTAGTTGAGCTTTAAAATGAATGTTCAATTCAGCAAAAGAGGTTTATCGTTTACAAAAAATAAAATAAATAAATAAAAAAAAAAAAAAAATGAATATAAAAATAGCCAGAGGGTTACTTTGGTATTATAGCGACCACACCCCATTATTTCCGAAACCGTATATATTTAGTTGGTTTTTGTTCAACAATACTATTAAACCTTCTCTAATGATACAACTTAAACACCACGCTGCCAGTACCTTGACCGCCTTAGTATCGCATTACCCGGTCCGCTGTTTTGCTGAAGTGCAAGTTAACGATCATCTTATAATTAGATGGGTGTATGAGCTAACGTCAGTCAAGTGGTGAGAACGAGCATTAGACATGGCGTCCAAAACTGTAGTTGACTGGAATAGTTACATGCGTGAGGTGTGCGCTTTTTCGAATGAAGCACAAAACACTGGCATGATCGGAGGAGATGGCCGTATTGTAGAAATGGATGAGAGTATAGAAATAGATGGCCAAATCATAGAAATATATATATATNTAAAAGATGCTAACCTATTTAAAAAATATAAATCATAGAAATAAGTGTATATAGATGTAAAAGAAATAAGTGTATTATTAAAAATAAAAGTAATATATTATTAGTAGTAGTTGTTTCAATGTTAATATCATTGTTAGAGTGAAATTATGATTTTTACATAGTGTAAATAAATTCAAACAATTAACTAGTATAAATATTAAGGACAGTATAATTATTTCTTATAATTTGTAGAATAAACATTTCTCGTAATTGTTAGAGCGTAATAATCTAGATGTTTATCGCATAAAAAAATGCATATTTATCTATCTATCTAACCGCGAAGCGAAGACTCCTTTGAGCGAATTTCCCTATATATTAAACCTGGAAGCAGTATCGTGTCAGATTCTTCGAAGGGGTACAAAAGACGCGGATTGGAGGACGATACAATTTTGTGGTCCCGGAAACCGGCGGCAATACGCAGCTAGTTGACAGGTTGTGGATAAGCAAAAGACAACGTAGTTCAGCACGGCGCCACCTCGATTCTTACCTGGCTAAGTATTCAAGTATGTGGCGGTCTCTGGTGGCGACAGAACGCGGCAATCCATTCGACGTAATTCTTGCCGACATCGTCCATTTTTGATCACGCGAGTGAAGCGGATTTGTTTTAGTCATTAAAGAGTTGTGTTTCAGATTGGTTGTGTTAGTTTTTCTTGACTTACCTTATTTGTTGAAATAACATGCTGCGGTTAATATAATACCAAACTACCAAAAGAATTCTCAATTATTAAGAGGGATTATTATTTAATTTTTTTAGAATGGATTAAAATAAAGCTATCCATTATGACCAATTGTATGAGAAGGTTATTTATAACACTAATTTTTAGTGCAAGGGAACAGAATAAAAAATCTAACTGTCCAGCCAGGACTCGAACCTGGATCTGCCATCCGAGCCGGTGCATTTACCAATTATGCTACCGGGTAACATAATTGGTAAATGCACCGGCCCGGATGGCAGGAGATCCAGGTTTGAGTCTTGGCTGGGACAGTTAGATTTTTTATTCTGTTCCCTTGCACAAAAATTAGGTAAATTTACGTGGGATTAAATACCACCAAAAAAAAAAACATTTATAGGTTATCTATAACCTATCCGTCCTATCATACCTTCTATTCTCCGCCTTCATTGGTTTCTGCAAACTCTTGAGTTGAATACAGACCGTGAAAGTGAACGTATGTATTCGGCCAGAAGATGGACAATGTCCGAAAGCGCTCGCCAACAGAAGATGTTCAGAAACCAATGAAGACGGAGAATAGAAGGTATGAGAGTTCTATATTCATTGGTGGCAGAAATAACCCTTTAGATTATTTATCCGTCCTATATTTATTTTTTTGAAAATGCTGTGGTTACATATATGTTATTACTCAATGAATTTTGGTTTAAAAAAATGTTTAAAAATGATCATGGTAAAATAGAAGAAAAAAAAATGAGATGCAAGGTTAGAATTGACCTGGTATTCTAATTTCGCATATAAATATTCAATAAGTAGAATTCTGAAGGAATTGCTGATTCTTTGGGGTTTCTGGAGGGGAGAGGGGATGAACTTTCAAATTCAGGGGAACAGAAGAGCATACCCACGTTAAGGGAGCCAATAGCAATTCCAAAAGTTGTCTTAATGAACTAATTTAAATTCCATCCTTCCTGAGATGGCATTTCCTGTGCCCCTTCTTTTTGAACTTGTCGGAGATTTTTTACCTCCATTAAGAATATTCTTCTAGAATTAATGTAGGTATAATATCCATCTTTCAAAATATCCATGGAGCACTTTTGATACCCTTCGTTAAGCTTACCTCAATAGCGATAATTTAATACGCCAATTATATCACTTATTGTAATTTTTTAGTGACATTTAAAAAAAGTGTAGGCGATATCACGGAGGCCATTTTCATGACTAATTTTTCTCTTTAAGTAGTCTTTAAAGAATTGACATAAAATTGTTAAATGCAATGCGAGCGACACGCGACAAGAGCTTTAGATCAATATGGCGCTGTTTTGCGTGCTTTCTGCACAAGTAGGGGCATATACAATCAGTTAAGTGAGGAACACATATTTATTTTTAAACGAAAACCATGTCCGCTACAGGCCACATTGTCCCAGGGAGGAAATGCACACCATTATTTTTTTTCAACTCAATGAAGAATGTTTCTCAAAATTAATTAAAGTACAACAAGAATCCTCTGGGTGAATATAAGCAGAAGCACAGAAAGAGAGAAAAACAACTGTGCACTGTGAGCATTGGACCTGGGACCATTTTGGCTCAGGAGTCCAGTACCTTAACCACCATGTCACCCAGGGGTGTAGAGAAAGACACTTTTTTTTTTTTTTTTGTATTGCTTATTACTTGAAACAACTTTTCATTGTCTTTCAGATAAAATAACAAAATAACTAGGGGGCTCTGGTTCTACTAAAAATAAATACAATTTGACTGTAATTAGAAAGTCAATATTACTGATGTAATTGTCTTTTCAGTCGTTTTATTTTGATTGACGTGAGACATGGACTGTTTGGCACATGTATAAATGTGTTTAGTTTTAGATTTATATCGGCTCCAATCCAATATTTCAGCTATTAATAAATTATTAATCCATTGAAATAACTCGGGTAAAATTTTTTTTTGTAATGTTACTTTTTTTAATTGAGCTTACTTTTGAAATAAATTTTAGAATTTTAATTTTAATTTTTGTCTAAAAATTACTTCATTACATTTATTGAATGATCGAAGAGAAGTGACGAACCCGAATTAGGTATCCATTTTGCGAAATCATTACAACATGGGCCGACTTTTGGACTGTTTTCCGTTTTTTTTTTGTTTTTTTTTTTTCCATCTGTTCTGAAAATGTTTTTCCAAGCATAGTGGGAAAATATGTACCTCACGCAGGAGCTGTGTAAACTAAGCGGATTCCTCCTTATCGTCACTTTCCATCTCATAAACTCTTGTAAACTAATAGAATATATATTTGTCAATAAAAAAAATGTGAGGTCAGAGTCAATGCTATAAGCTAAATAAATACACACCCAATGACTTTAAAAAAAAAGAAGTTTATTACTCTAGACATTTCAGATTAACCCCTACCCCTAACTTTTCAATTTTTTCTGTGGGACTCCTAAAGTATATATTTTTTATCGATAAACTTATATATCGAGAGTCATTACTCAAAACAAAATATCAAACCCATTACGTCGAAAAATCATTTTGTATTCGCATTTGACATTTCTTGTAAGCGAACTTTTCTATTCCTCCGATTTTCATCTTCAGCTGACTAAGTCTGAGTAAGTTTTCATATTTGAAAGCGATATGATGCATTACATTACGTAAAACAACTAATTGCAGTTTCAAGGCTGTAAAATAAAAATTTACTGTACTGATAAATCCCCCACCGAATTGATAAATTTTGCTGTAAAACTTCTGAAATATTTATTTGATTATTGATCAATCAAATAAATAAATAAATATTCATTTAAATTGACAATAATGTAATATACTTATACCCGCTGCATCCATAAAATCCATAGTTGTACTGACCCTTGACATTTTACATTTTTGACATCCCAACACTTATTTTTTCGACTTCGCTCTATAACAATCATAGCCTTTGAATTTATATTAATCGTCGTGGTTGAATCAGTTTCTTTATGAAAAAGTATTAGCTGGTGCTTGTAGAGCCTTGACAAGGATTCAAAATCTTTTGAGAGTGAAACACTTCAAAGTTATTCTCAGGGACTAGTGAGTCAACACTATTTTCTGTTCATTCATTACATTTTCATCATTTAATAACTGTTTCATCAGGTTTATCTATTGAATTTATATAAAATATTTTATCAAGTGTATTTCCCGTTTCTTTTTCCGGGTTGGACCGTGTCAAGTGGTTGATAGTTGCCGAGCTTTCGCACATCATGTGATGGCTTCTTCAGGGCTGAATAGAGAATGAGAGCTGTAAAAGAGAGATTTAAAAGACCAAAGGTGGTATATAAAGACCATGTTTTATACACCAGGTGGTGTATATTTCCGGCGCGGTCTGGTCCTTGGGCGAAGCCTGCCTTCCCATTGGTTGATACTGAGTTCTGGCGGCTGGTTTCTGGAGTAGTCAGGTAGCTGGTCACTGATTGGTTGGATCCTCTTGTCAATTAGCGCTGGTTTCCAGTTTTTGCTCAGTCTGTATCCGTATTCTCTATTGATATTTTTCGGATTCTTGGTTATTTCGATGGCTTCTCTGATGGTTCGCCTATAATAGTTGCTTTCCCGGGCCAGTATTGAAGCGTCTTCGAATTTGATGTGGTGGCTGGTGTTGGCGAAGTGTTCTGCTAGAGCTGACCTCTCTGTGCGTCAGTGTTTGATGACTGCGATGTGTTCAAAGTCCAACCCAAAAAAAGAAACGGTAAATACATCTGACGACCGTCGAAGCCTACGTGAACAAGTGTATTTCCTTTAGAAAAGTTAAGAGAGGAGGTGGAAGATGTTTAAAATTTGTATTTACATATTAAACATATACTTATTATATTTATAACATAATTTTGAGATATTTTCAAAAAATTTTGAGATATTTTTACTATTTAATAGTTACAAAAATGCATGTTTTAAAAGTTAAACTGAAAATATAATAAGTTGTATAAGTTTCAAGTGGGTAATTAATGACTTCAAATCTTCGCACTTTGAGCACTGTTATTTTCAGTCTTCTACTTTTAGTTAATTTCAGAAGTGGATCGGTTTGCCATATTTTCCAAAAGTTTTGGAGTGATAAATATGTAAATTCTTGTACCGAAAGCGCTATCCTTCGAAGGAAAATATTTCCAATGGTTCATAGCTTTGGTGTCGTTCATTTCCAATTTGGCATAAATAATTTTCTACAGAAAGGATTTCTTATATATGATTAAAACATACTAAAAAATCTTGATTTTCGCTTTAAATGTCTCTAAAAATTCTAAATTTTTTGATCAATGAGTTGTTGCTTGATGTGTTCACATATTCTGTTGGGGATTCATCTCGCAGTACAGGGAGAGGTCCTTTTTGAAAAAAAAAAAAGTCACGGACTCCCTTATTGGATTATTTAAAAGAGGATCACTTTGCTTAAGAGGGAAAGGCGAGATGACCTGACGTGTCCTGAGCCTCCAGGGGGACCGAGCCATTTCATCACATATTCAGGGTGTCCCAGGAGACAGCAACACCGCCAGACATTGTCCATCCTAATGGATCCTCCTGTTCTAACTTTGACAAAAAGGGGATGTCGAACAGGGACTTCAACCACTAACAAAGTTGTAACGACCGCTTCGAGCACCTTTCATACTCATCAAGGGAAATTGAATTGTGATTGCTGTTAAATAAGAAAAATATAGAGCTCCCCCCACAAGTTCTGATTAAGCGGAGCTGAATATGATGAATGATGTGAGGTTCAAATATTAACTTAACTGGAAAATTTCAGCAATTTTCATGGTTAAAATTTAGCAAGAACGAGGCATTTCTTACACTTCTTAAACAAAAATTTGTTATGGTACGGATCTTTACGCCCTGGTCTTACCAAGCAGATATTCGGCTGCAAACCTAACATCATTATGACATTACTTCACAGATTATGTCTTGTTAAGTCATTTGCGGTCCTGGCACCCTATCCTGCCTCCCATTCCAACGAGTTCTCAATATCTGATGCCAGCTAAAATTCAATCTTTGTAATGAATCATTATAATTTATTAACATGAAGTATTGCATCAACTCAGAAGTTATCTTACATTACATCGTCTCCTATCTTCCTAAGCCACATAAGTGGTCATACCACTCTAATGGTTGTATGCTGAAAATAAAGGGAAAAAAAGCGAGGTTTTACCGAGAAGAAATCAGAGTTCACACAATAACTAAGGAGTCTGGGGTCTGATAACGAGATCTCAGGCCTTGAAAGTACTCAGTAAAGAAAATGAAGAAGTATATTTTTCTTTTTACCTTCATAATTTGAACTTCTCTACCAGTAGAAAAATCCATTACAATAAAAAACACTTTTTTACAAATGGTCATTAAAGGTTCATAAAATTTAAATTATATACGTATCATAAGATATCATTGTATATAGAATTTAATAAACATACAAAATTGTTATTTGAGAATGCATACTGTTCCTTTAGAATTTATGATGAAATTCTAAATCAACATGATTTGAATCTGAATTTGAAGTAACGTGTTGAAATAATTTTTTTTTCAGCGCAAAGTAGATAAGGAAATTAAATTGATTTAAAGAAAAATAAGTGTAATCACGACCCAACCATTAATTTAAGCCAAATCGGTTAAATCATATTCTCGTAGAAAACAAATTAAAATTAAAAGACAATTTTTACTTTAGATTAATTCGTTAGAGAAAACGGAAAATAATATCTTTAGTATGATAACTATTGCAGAATGTGGCGCAATTTCAAAATGGACGTGCTGCTTGACACTCAGGAGTGACTTAAATGTAAATACGGCCTGAAACAATTATAAGAAATTTTAAACAATGACCAGTACTTTTCTGGTTCCTTTTTTTCAGTACTATCATACATTTATCCACACTTTCTATGTTGTGAAATGGTAGTAGCTAAATAAACTTTAACACAGAATAAATTGTCTTAGGGTCACATTATTTCATTTTAGTTATGGTACTTTACTCCTGAGCTGAAGACCCATGATCTATTACTGACTGACCACAGTCAGTGTTTTCTTTATTTCTGCGCTTTTCTGTATATTTCTTGGAGTGTTCTAGGAAACTCAGCGCCAATTGGTTTCTGTTTTCATCGATTAGAAAAATCAAGGATTACGGTGTACTGACTACACACTTACTCTAGTGCGTCTAACAATGTGGCTAAACACATCTATAACTCGCGTTAGTGTACTCCTGGACCACTGTGCCATTAGTGGGACTTACAAAGGAATGGATAACACCATTCTAAGCAGATAGCAATGATCTGTCTTTGTACGCCAGCTTGTAAGAGGGAATTCGCTTGCCCTCTCGAACCCGACGCCGCAGTTTCGAGTTCCTTATCGGGCAGATGTTGTCCAGAAATGGGAAATCCTTCCTTAGGTCCAGAGAGTAACCTACCTCTTCCCCTGTCGACAAGTAGCAGACTACTGATGCCAACATGGGGCAGTTGATGAGATGTTGGATGGAAGTTATCGGGATTCTTGGGGAGACCAACTGTTGATACCTGTTAGATTTATCTTGCAAACCTTCTTATCAACAGGTGCTCCTCTTTCTGGAGCCAACTATCTCCAAGTATTCCTCTCCCCTTCAGCCAATCCTTACCAGTAACATCAGATTATTTTATTTATTTCAATTTTGCTGGTTATATCCAGCAGTGCATGAACAATTACAGTTTATAAGCATTTGCTACTATGTATTTGATAGATATGCTATTTATTCACTTAGCGGTCTGAGGGTAAAAAAAAAAAAAAATAT
>KZ807842.1:286846-309573 GCA_000696205.2 Oncopeltus fasciatus
TATATATATATAGAGAGAGAGAGAGAGAGAGAGAGAGAGAGAGAAAGTGAGTCAGGACCCCGTTTTTCTCATTGAATAAAAAATTTTTCCTAATTAGAGCTGGGTGTTCCCTAGAATCTTCTGGATCATTACAAACGGAGGCACAGAAAGAAAAAAACCAACTGTGAGCATTGAGTCTGGGGCCTTTGGCTTAGAGTCCAGTGCTTTATCCGCATACCACCGTACCTCTCGTAATATAAACGGTACGAAATTAATCTGTCGATATTAGATGTAATGTAATTTTTTAAACATATTTATTCTATATGTATTTTTCCAAAAATGTATATTACAGAAGACTGTATTATTATTTAATTATGTAAGGGTTTATTTTCAAAAAGTTGTTGGACGACTACTTATAAAATGTATAAACTGAATTTGATATTTTGAAAATTTATAAAATTCTATATAAGAGGTTTAAGTTTAAATCTTATGATGTTGAGAGGTAGTTTACAGTAAGAACAAATTGAATAATCCTCAATGTCTTGGTTATTTGAAGTGTTTTTGAAAAATTATTTTTCTATAATTTATAATCTACAATTTACAATTTATATATTATATATATGTAACTACAATTTATTTTTACAAAACCTCAGAAGAAGGATAACATTTTAAAATGAACTATAATAATTGAGCGCTTCCCCCCAACCCCTTCATTGGGACATACATTTAATAATTATGTTTTTTCGGTCATTAAGATTAGTTTAAAAAATCTCCCTTATTTACGTATCATTTTAATGAATAATTTTATTATGAATATCATTATTACAAAATCACAATATTAAGGATGGGNAGGGTTATTTATGGAATAACATATTGGGCTAGCATATATATATATATATGTTATATTTGTACATCTAATTTTGCAAACTTTTGGTCGAGTTGAATAGTTACTAATATAGATTGAGAGGGGGTATCGAGAATTATTAAATTGAAATCATCAATCTTCGTCACTTTTAGTAATGCAAATACATTTGTATCAAATAATTTACCAAAAATTATAACAAGACGAGTATTTATTATTGTGGTGTTGGGCGTGCTATAATTTTTGTTAACATCCAAACAAATTCGGTATTTATGCATTTTATTGAAAAGTGGCGGAATAAAATTCATATTTGCTGAAAATCAAGTGTGGGAGAGGAGGGTCATTAGAGAAAGACCACAATTTAAAATTAAGATATCTTAGTTTTTATTTAGGGTTTTAAATCTACAATATCATACCAATATTTTCAGTGAATTTAATAAGCAGCTGATTTTTAATGGTTTCTCACTGGACGTTACGCACATTGTTTGTGACTTGTAATACGAAGGATTGATTATGCATAAAATCTATAATCAGATAAGGAGAGGTGATTAGGAAGATTTACCCCTGGATAACCGTGTAATAGCGGTGATTTTCTGATCGATAGTGAATACTTCAGACCTGGATGAGAGCGATACTTACTCAACAGACGGGATTCAATAGTAGTAGGACAGTACAATACACGGGTGCAGCGTGAATCAAGCGAATTTCATCTGCCACCTTAGAAACTTATTATATTTAACATTCAAGACGAAATAATTAAATTAACGTCTTATTTAGCAGGTAGCACATTTGAAAATGTTTATACAAAATACCCCTATACAAAGTAAACCTTCTATCCTTGAATAAATAAGCAATATATAAGTAATTTTCTTCTCTTACAAAAGCAGCATAAGTGCAAAAAAAGAAAAAAAAATTGCCAAGAAAAATAAATCAATAAAAGTAATTTAGTTTGGCTTCAATATAAACACTTAATGATAATGTTATTCGGTTATATTAATTATTATATTTNTGTGTGATCTGAAAATACCATTTTTTTTTTATTAACTTTTATTTATTTTTAACATTCTGTTATTTAAAAAAAAAAACCATTTTGTAATTGGATTACAATAAAATTTAAAAATGACATTCAATGTCAATCACATAAGGAGAAAAGGTGACCAATGACACCACTCTAAAATTATTTACGGACAATATCCCCAGGAGTTCACGAGGCCATCTTCGTTTGAGTCGACGGGGAGGGTTGTAGAGGCTGAAGTTGAAAGACAGGGTCTGTACAGGGTCTGAATTAGGATGGTATGGCAGTTTACTGTGAAAAAGGATGAAGCGGGAAGAAATGAGGTCTTGAACAAAAGGAATATTAAGAACGTGGTGAAGGGAAGAATTGGATACGTAATAGGGAACATTTGCAATTGTTCTCAGGGTTTTGGATTGATAAGACTGGATTCTTTGGATGTTGGAAGGCTTGGCGGCACCCCAGATTTTTAGTCCGTAAGTCTAGATTGATCGTAATAAGGTTTTGTAGAGCGTCAGTTTGTTTACAGTCGTAAGATTGGATTTATTCATGAGTCTGTATAAAAGTCCATATCGCCGATTGAGTTCTTGTCTTTTAATTTTAGTATGTTCTCCACATGTAAGTCCTGAGTAAAGATAGAACCCAAGGTGACGAACGGAATTTGATTGTGGTAAAGGAATATTGTTAAATTTTACAATTTCAATGAAGTCCTTAATAGAATTTAATTTTTGAACTTAGTATGATATAAGGGGTGTATCTAAAAGCAAATTTCATTGAGAAATTCATTATGGATTTAATGTCTGAAAAATAATTTTTACGATGTGTCTTTAATGGAATTTTTGCTGACCCTCTTGAGTGTAATGTTAATTACGAAATAAGAGAGTACCTTCCACCATTTGTATCCTAAATAACATCACTTCAAATTAATTCGTTTGATTTTATATTTATTTATTCAATTAAATTTAATTTATTTTGAAATATGTTAGATTAGTATGTTCTCCCCATGTAAGTCCTGAGTCAAGATGGAACCCAAGGTGACGAACGGAATTTGATTGTGGTAAAGGAATATTGTTAAATTTCACAATTTCAATGAAGTCTTTCCCTTGAAATTAACTTGAACGCATTTTTCTTCATTGATTTTAACTCTCCATTTGCCACAGCATTGTTTGATTTTTTCGAGGTGATCTTGTAGGTTTTTATAAGCAGTTATAGGATCGGGTTTGTAGGATAGGATAGCTTTATCGTCCGCAAATAGAGCTAAGAGGGTTCTTGGATGGGTAGGAATGTCAGCAGTGTACTGGATAAATAGAATAGATCCAATGACACTACCTTGAGAAACTCCCGCTTCCACTTGGTAGAAATCGGAGTAATCTAATCCTTGCAGAATCCTAAAAAAACGGTTGGATAAGTAAGACTTAAGGTGAAGTGAGGAAGTATGGATTTCAGTTTAAACAGTAGACGACTGTGCCAGACTCTATCAAATGCTTGGATATCAATTATAGCAGAGATATTCTTGAAACATTTTCATAGGCTTCCACCCGAATACTTACAAAAAGTCAAAAATAAGGTGTGTTCAAAAATATATGTATGTGTCTGTGTGTGTATGTATACCAATATATTGCTATATATAAATTAATGAAGGGTGTTCTAAAATAAACATAAGATTTGAAATAAATAGAAAACGCAGTTTTTAATCATTTGATTGCTTTTTTATTTCTTTATTGAATCATAAATTATATAGGATAGGGTTATTTATGGAATAACATATTGGGCTAGCATATAAGCACTCGTTTGTTTAAATTCTCTATGAACATTTTGCATAAATGTGACTGAATTTTGTTGGTACAGTGTGGAATCGTCACTTTTAATGCACGGCTGGTTGTGGGCTTGTTGACATAGACCAGTGATTTCAAATAAGCCTATAAACTGACATAGACCTGTGATTCCAAATAACCCCATAAAAAAAATCTAGTGGCGTTAAATCACACGATCTAGGGGGCTAATCTAATTGACACCGACACTCCCACGCACTGCTTCGATATTGACATTTGAACAGCTTGTTTTTGGATGAGGAGTGTGTTTGGCGTCTCTAACAGATCCAGTCTCCCTGAATTTTGCAATTAATCTCTCCATAGTGGACGATGATATAACTCTATTCCGACCGTATTTTGTATGAAATTATCGTACTGCAGCCGACAAGCTTTCATTTTTTGCAATATTGTTCAGTAATAAAGACACTTTGTTCAATACCGTGACACTCCATTTTTACTAACCCAAAACTGTCAGCTTTCGGATTTTTTTTTCTTTTTTTTATGGTTGCCAACACTTTCCTGCACAAATAACAACAAATAATTATCTCGCGTTAATTTTGGGACACCCGCGTATAAATTAGGTCAGAGGCGGAATAAAAGTAGAAAAAATAAGAGAGTCCACCTTCCTCTCTGAACTACATGCAAAATAAAAATAAAAATTTTGAGGTATTTAATCCCCCGTGAATTTTAACAATTTTTAGTGCAAGGGAACAGAATAAAAATTGCACTAAAATTGTTAAAATTTACGTGGGATTAAATACCACAAAATAATGATATTTATAAAATTTAAAAGTAAATAACGAGAGTCATTTAAACAGTTTGACAATGTCAGCTCCTCCGAGCATAAGACGATATATATTTGTCTGCCTCTGAGGTTAGACTCTCGATACCAGTGCGGAGAATTTATTATCTTATCGGGCTTGTCCTAGTAGCGTAAATGGAAACGCACCGGCCCAGAAAGCAGGAGATCCAGGTTCGTGTCCTGGCTGGGACAGTTAGATTTTTTATTCTATTCCCTTGCACCAAAAATTGTTATTTATTACAAATACTAGATTATTACAATATAATATAATGTGTCAAATTTCAAAGATGTTAGATTTTAAATTTTGATTTCTTTCTAAACCCCTTTCTATTCGGTAGATTTCAGCAATAACGAACTCATCTAAAATTTAAAAAAAAATTATCTAAATGCCGAGTTTATCCGATTTTAGAACTCTTTCAAACAAATGTATTTATTGTAAATATATTTTTATGTTATACTCATACATACATTCAACATAACTAGAGGAATCCGTCTTCACTGGCTGTTCCGCGTCCTAATGGCGAGCGCTTTCAGGAGTAATTTGCCGATCTCGAGACGAACACTTAGCCGAACTTGTAAACTTCTCATTTGTAAAGATTAATTTGCTTTGCTTTTCGTTAGAGATTCCGTTAATTCGGTTGGTTGGTTTTTCATCAGTTAGGTTTGTCAAGGAGTGGGCATCATGGATTTTTGGTTTCTTCTCTCTCATATTGTAATGGGTCATTTTATTGTATTTACATATCATGTATAAATTTGATTGATGATGCGTGCCTTACATGGGTTGGACGAATGTCCATGGTCATCCTTCGTTTGTTTGTCAGTGAGTGTTTCTGGTGCTCGATATATATATATATATATATATATATATATATATATATATATATATATATATATATGTATGTATGTATGTATGGTATACATAGAAAGTTAGAAAACAAGAAAGTTTCCAGCTGATCGAGCTGTAGTGTCTGCACGGTTAACTATTGCCTGCATATTAAAACTTTAATAATTGATTTGTTTCTCAAATTTGGTTATGAATTATATTTTATTGTGAAATAAGTGTCTGTCACTCAAACGTCAAAAATTTCTTACTCTGAAGATTTGTAAAAGTGTTGAACATAATTTATAGAAAAGTAATTTTTGCACTATTCTTTCAAACGTTTTCAAAAAACTCTTTTTTGTTGAAAAGTGTTTTATGGGTTTAGAATTTTTATTAATATGTTTTTTTATGATATGTTATTATTTAAATTTTTATAATAATCCCTTTAAGAGAAAATTAGTGCATCAATGAGTGAATTACGTTAGGAAGTGTATTGTGGATTGAGTATCTTAAATAGTAGTTAGTGCACTCATTATGACGTAAAGTGTGGGTTAAGAAGCGAATTTATTTGAAAAACCTTTTGCTGATTTCAAAATTTTACCATAATGAGGAATTTACATATATTCAAAAGTATTTTCGTTGTATAAAATAAAGAAATTATTATATTATTATTTATCATTGACAACTAATCAAATAAAAAGAATTAAAATAGATACAACTAAACATAAGAAATAAAAAGGACAAATCTAGTGGAAGTTAAGGTGTGTAGTATAGGTGGCCGTGGGAGACTTGCGGGTGGGGCTGGCTGGATATAAAGTAAGTGGGTGCCATTACTTACAATGAGTGGACGCCATGTTTGGATAATGTACTAGACAGATATTTACGGCAGCAATACAGGGTTTGCCATCGTCTCCACGGGAAAAAGAAAAATTTCCTCGGCGTCCAGGGAGTTCTCCGAGGAAGTGACACTGGAGGACTTGAGGAATTACAATGGGTAGTAAATATTAATTTAGTTGTGGTTTATTATCCCACGTAAATTTTAACTATTCGTCTTTATCGTGGATAAGGCTCTCGCTAGTGTGTTGGGAATTTAATAAGTTATCTGGCTAGTCCCGGTGGCGTAATGGAAGCCCGGAAAGCAGGAGATCCAGGTTCGAGTCCTGACTGGGACAGATAGATTTTTTATTCTGTTCCCTTGCATTAATTGTTTAATTAGTAGTAATTTTAAATAGTATAAGAAAGCATATACAATTTAGAAATTTAGTGACACCTTGTATTTAATTAGAAAGTTTTTTTTTTCAAATTTTATCAAGTAGTGAATGAAAATTATACAGTGATACAAAATTTTAATGTGTAGTCACTTAAGATGTTCAAATTATCCGAGATAGAGAAGTCCTCGACTTATTTCAAATATTTAAAATAAAAATGTCAAAATTTATTTGTTATTGTAAAATCAAAGTCATTATTGAGCAGCTAACTGTTTAAATTTTTTTTTCACATATATTTATAATAATTAGGTATTGGGGTAGTCTTTCTCGACCTAGAAGCCGCAATTCGTTGCTTGTTAAAATGAATATTTAAAAATCGTGCCAATATTTTATTATATATTTAATGCTGTTACATATAGCTGTTCTCTGTTATGTTATAATGCTTATCTGCAGAGTTTTATTGTATTTTACGCCTATTACCTTTTGTAAAATAGAGAATTTCTTCTCCTTTCTACAGAAAGCAGCTCTTTCCACAGACATTTATTTAAATAAATGTCTGAAAGAGAGATTTTAGTGCCTGAAAGAGAAGCGTCAGGAAAGGGAAATCATATTGCCATTATTAATTATTTTTAATTGTTATGATGAGTTTATAAATATACCTTTCTATGAGCTTTTACGTACATGTTCTATGACACTTTCAAGGGGAAAACATATATAATGAACATAGTTATGAAGGTTTCCTACACATCTCTCCCTGACAGGCTAGAGCCAGCCTCGTCTACCGTCCACTCTTTTGCCTGTACCAGTTTATAAATTCCCATTCGTCTTTTACTCTTATCCAGGCTCATCTTCAGTGAAACAGTCGAAATATGCTAAGCTTAAGTTGAATGCAGGATTTGTATTCACTTTACTCGGCTTCTGCCATTGTTTGTCTTGGGCTTACAGGATATCGATTGGAAAAATCAATTATTCACGATTCCTAATTCTGTCTGGACTTAATGCAATCCCTGATTGACATTACCATTTATCATCAATCCATTCTAAACAATTACAGCTACATTTGTCATCTGTCTGAAGCGCGGCTAAGACTGTGCTTTGTCAATATACTTTCTTCGCTCTTGTAGTCTATTGATGTCTTCATTAATCCTAGTTTGAGATTAAACTGCCGATAATCGATCTATTCACTTTTCCCTACTCAGAAGACGTGATAATCCAGTGATTAGTTTCTGGTGATAATCAATCTTTTTTCTGAATAATTACTTGGCTTTTAGAACTTTCTATTTAATTTTTAGTAGTAGCATTTATATAATAATATTATATTCTTTAGTTTTTAATTTTTCCAATAAAACAAAATCAAAATAGTGACTGTTTTTATGATATATTTTTACCAATGGTTCAACATCTTTTACATTATAAAATATATTTATTTATATGAATTTATTTAAGTTTCAACAATACGCGGTATCTGACAGCCATATAAAATACTTGAGATTTTCAATATAAAATGCATAATTCCTTTATTGTTCTTGTAAATTCTGTAACATATGTTAAGTTTCCTACGTAAATATTTTCAATTTAAAGACCATAACGAATGACTAGCACATTTTGGAATGAGCTTCTGTTAAATTCTTATATTTTAGAAAGTTATTTTTTGCGTTTAACTGGATACCTTTAAATATCAAAATAAATTTGGCGTTCTTCAAGTTGTTTCAATGAAGCGATATTTCAAATATACTGTAAATCGTGCATGAAACCTGAAGGATCAATGAATATATACTCTCACACACACACGTACCATCGCATGCGTGTTTATTTATTTATTTGGCTATGTCTTTTTTTCACAGGTTTAATTTGCTAATATTTATATCTGTATTTAATATTTAGTTGCTAAAATATAGGATAAGTTCTTTAATGTTTAAAATTGACCAATTAAAACGGGAGTTATAGTAAAGCATAAAAAAATAAATGCGTTTGTACTTCATTATTCCTAATATTTTAATTTATTTATTTTATATAATTACAGCTGTTTAATTTTTACTTTACAGCAATTTTTTGTACTGTGGATATTTGTACCATTTTAGAAATTTTCTTGCTTTATAAATTTCTACACAAATTTTTTAGTATATACCGCTTTTCAATAAAACAAAAGTAAAATATCATAAATTCAATTTGATCTTTAACACATCTAAAATCCAGAAATATATCGTTGACAATTTATTCACTATTGTCAAAGGAAATTCACTCATTTTATATTGATTTTTATGTAAACCTTCAAATACTGTTATTATAATTGTTTATTCAATACCATAATTGTGATGCAGTAAAAGATTTTAGGAACAAAGAAATTGACAAAACGACTCAGTCATGATATAGTTTTCCCAGAGTAGAAGTCTCTCGACCTTCATCACCTACATTGCCCTTAAGAAGGCCTGAAATTTAAGCTTGAGTTACCAACAATATGAAATTTATTGGCTTGTATAAGTTTTTATTCTTCTAAACACCAAATATTCATCCAAGAAGGCTTCTAACGTTTTGCTCTGTACCACTTTTACGAAAAATATTTGTTTCGGAAGTGATTTATGAATTTAACTGCGAGGGGTGAGCGCTTCCCTCATTCTCTCATTTCGGTCACTTTGGATCACTGTTTAGAGTTCTTACTTTTTATGGTTGCTGTCTTCTGTGGCTTATAATTTAAATTTCCATATTTATTCTTATGTCATATTTCATGAAACGTGGGAAATCTGCTTAGCATAGGTAGCTCTTGTTCGACGGATATTTTTTTATTATGCTACTCACAGTGTTATTGTTGTTTATCATAATGGATGTTATTTAAAATTTTAAGGCCACTCCTCAGGCTTTAGCGTAGAGAAAAGGCATTGGATTAAGTTGGAAACTAAGAGTTTACTTAAGGGAAGTATATTTCTTGGTTTAATGGAAAAGTGGATAATGTTACTAAAATGGCCGTATTTAAGAAGAAAATTTACAGTTAAGTTCTCATTACGCTTTCCACTAGGAGGAAAGCTTATTATTTTGGAGCCAAAGACTTTTTATTCTATTTTCTAAAAAGAAAATTCTCATCAGCCTTTTAGCTTTTAGAGAGCAAACGGGAGGAAAAAAACGGAAAATCATTTATATTTAGAAGAAAAAGGACATAAAATGAAACGGGTTGGTCATGAATGAACTTCCCCTTCCCCTCAGCAAGCATCTTTTCATCTGGGTGTTGCCAGGCTTGCTCTGAACGCTCGATGTCTTCACTTTGCTGAAGAGAAGTCGGCACAGAGAGCTGGAGACGACACGCCCGTGAAAAAGCTCCAATTAACGCAGCCTGGAGGGCGTCAGTCTTCTTTTCAAAATTAAACATCCATTCAGAAAAACATCTACAACGCAAAATATGCAGACGGAATAGAGCACTCCAGGACCGTTTTTTTTCGACAAGAAGTACTAATGTCGCTTAATTGACAAGAAAAAATGTTTTTATTAGATTTTTTTTTTGTTGGGGTTCAGTCAAGGTAGATCCAAAAAAAAAAAAAAAAAAAAAGAAAAAAAAAAAAAAAATACAAATTAAAAAAAAAAGTATTAAAAAAAAAATTATCTGTCGACGTTTCGGCGGACGTCCAGTCCCTAAGTTCACATTTTCGTGACTGTGACAGTCTTGATATATCAAGCTATTTTGTTGATACAATGAGGTAACTTTTGAAAAATTTCCAGTGCTCATCACTCATTTAGCATTAAAAAAAGGTAAAGCCAAGGCACATTCAAAATTTTAATTATATAGGTCTGTCGTGCTCTAGCACTCATAATTTGTAATTTAATAAGACCAAATACGTTTTTTTTTGTTTTGTTTTTTAACTTTTTGTTTTATATATTGGATTGGATCTTATATGTCTAATATCTTATATCTTACATAAGATCCAATTCTCATCAACATGCACATCCAAAAATTGTGTATACCTGCTTCAATGCAATTTTCTTTCTGCTTTTTACGTAGGAAAATGTATTAGGCCCCTTAATCTCAGAATTAATAACCACAGAGCATCCTGTGTCAGAACCACAGTTCCCTTTTCCCATAGCAAGGAATGCTCAGAGTCATTTAATGAGTTTTAATGACGTTTTCCAAGTTGAAGTGATCCAACAACATTCTCAAAGCCACTACAAGACCTGACATCAATTGCCAACAATGGGAGGATTAGGGTAAACCCAATCGCCTCTCCCTTCCGCTACACTATACCCACAGTCTAGTCTCTCTTCACTCGTCACTGACGAAGTGCGAAAAATCCCCGAAAATTTTACTCCTTGTGATTTTTTTCTTTTTATGTGAACACTGCATCTCTATCCCACCTCTTCTTGATATATATATATATATNNNTATATATATAATTAGTAACATAAGTTGGAATCAATTTTTAGTTTAATCAAATAAAGTAAATAGAGAGTGGGAGATATTGATAGTATCCGAAATTTATAATCATAATATCTTCGATTTTATTTGAGTTACGAGAAAGTTTATTGAATGTAATATGAGTAAATGTAATTCTCTAATTTTCTTTCTGTAAAGGAATTGTTACACTTACTAAAAAAAAAAAAAAAAAAAAAAAAAAATACAGAAAGTAAGCTATTCAACTTGATGATCGGTTATATGACGTTTGAATATTTTCTTCAAGCATACTCTGTATCAAATTTTGATCGTGCTTAATATTTAACTTCCCATGAGTAGGATTTTTGGAGACTAATAAAGCATTTTTCTTTAATCATACGGTTGGGCCTGACTACCTACAGAAATCTTTTACTATCCCTTCCTTCGTCCAGCGCATCGTTACATATACTTTCACGTACGCAACAGGTGCTCATTTAGAAAATGACTCGAAATATGCCATAGCAAATCACAAATCCTAGGAGGAGCCTTTGACACGCCTTTAAGAGAGAAAAAAAGTTGAACCTCTGCGTCATTGCAACATTTCGTTTCCTACAAAATTTACTAGTTTAAACGTTTGAATAAAATGATTTGTATTAGGTATCTACTGTGTTGACATAATTATTTCAGTTCAACATTCATTATTTATCCATAATTATTTTGGTTCAACTCTCATAATTACATTTATTACCTTAGATAAACTAATCAAAATGCAATAGAAAAAGAAGAAAGAAAAGCGACACTATTTTTATTCTTTACGCCCGACTTGGAGCAGGGAAATATGACGTCAGAGTTCATACAGATCCTGTAGCGTTGTGTTTCCAGGAAGTCTTATCTCTTTGGTAGGTGACACTTCACGAGACCTCTCTGGCTGACAGCCTTTGTTAGCTCTTATCTAACTTGAATTTACCGCCTCTACACCGGGACTTAATTCTTATCTATTATGTATTCACTACATACAATCATTTAAATGCATAATTTCTAAGAATGGTTTTGACTTGAGACAAAACCAACTACTTATTAACCATTGCTTAGCACATAAATATGGAATAAACAATTTTGTATAATTATTATGTTATTTGTATTTCCCCAACCAATCAAGGAAGGAAGAGTGCCCCTCTCCTGGGGTTGCGTAACCCATTCTAAACATCCATGTCACTTAGTGGGGCGCTACAACCAGGTGGCGGGTCTTGTACTCCTCCAAGAGCATCCGTCATTCATCCCAATTTTGAACAGCTGCCACTCCCTTTAGTACACTAAGGAAGCCACCTCTTCGTCCATCCATCTCAGCCTGGGTCATTCTTGCCTTCTTGTGCCGTAGGCAGTCTCCATTAGTAACTTTTTGGTGATTTACTCATCTCACATTTAGGCCTTATTGCATACAACTTGAAGACCTCCGCGATTGAAAGCTTGTAAAATGCCTGGCATAGCTCTCCTGTTTGTGCGTCTTTTCCGAACACCAATTTCTAAAGACGTTTCCAATTAATCATCGAAGAATTACCTTCCAATTTACCAGGAATTTTTATTTAACCCTCTTTCTGAGCGTTTATCAATTAATGTTTAGAAATCAGTATTAATTATCCGGTTCCCACTTACCTCTCTTCATAAATTATAAATATTTATTGTGAAAATTATAGTTTTGAATGGAATATTGACATATACTGAAAGAAAACATATTCCCTTAATATGAATTTACACTGATAGGATAACATATCATATTATAAAATATATATTAGTTTATTTCTACATGAAAATATTTTTTATCTTCATCGTAGTTAACAACATGATTCATAATTGTTGTCTTTAACTAATTTAGATGCTATTCAACGAAATAAACAATATAATTTTATCCGATTTCTTGAAAAATATAAATTCAATATCCTCAACATTTCCGTTATATTTCTAAACTCCTACAGTGTACCGTTTTATATTCAATTGCAATATATATTTCAATATATATTTGTGGTGTGCGTTATTATATATTTCTTTGGCAACAGCACAAAGAAGCCATTAGGTTAGGATTAGGATTGGGATCAGGTTATAGGGCGATCAACATCCTGGTTATTACGACCTGACTGTTGGGGTTTATCTAGGGTTAAATCTGTTATCCATTATTTTAGTCTTTTTCCGTTTTTTAATGCTTGTTTACATTACGTTATATATTACTTGGTGTGCAATAAGTTATATTCGTACACACACCTGTGTAAAAAAAAAAAAATAGCAATTATCATTCATCTAGATAAATTTAACATTATCTGTTAGGATTGTTCTATTTGTTATAGAAAGATAAAAGTGTGAAATATTCAATAATAAACAATTTGAAGCGTCAAAAAAAGATTCAACACATATCATTAAAACTAAAAATAGTGTAAGTGCAAACATCTGATGTAGATAGCATTCTTAACCGGCTGCTTCTTTAAGTAGACTATTTAAGGTTTTTTTTTTCTTGTTCTAAGAAGTTTTTCAAAATCCTCTATAAAAAAAACTTGCCGAACCCGAAGGACTAGCAGAATGCCTATCCACCCTCGTTTAAGCGCCTCGGTTAAATTCTGCCCCCCACCCCCTTTTCCCTTCCTTCTGACTTTCCCGTTTTAAAAGTAATTTCAAACGGAGCCAGGACGGCTCCCTGGATCACGCCGAAGTGGATGATCCCTGCTAACCTAATTTGTGTGCAAATTTCCTCGCTTCTAGATTGCCTTGCCAGTCAGCAATCAGCCGACCCACTACAGTCTTCGCCTAGACCCCTAATAGCGACCTCACCAAAAATTAATTGAAAATATTTAGTGTAAAGTTGTTCAAACCTTTTTTTTTTTCAGTTTGCAAGTGGTTTTTAATTGGATATTGAAGTAACTTATCAGCTAGGAGTAAAGTTACTGATATGAAGAAATGTCTGTCTGGAATTGAATCACTAATCACTCTTTATAAATATTTTATTTGGATGTGGTTTTTTATCCCACGTAAATTTTAAACAATTAATGAGAGGGAATAGAATAAAAAACCTAACTGTCCCAGCCAGGAATCGAACCTGGATCTCCTGCTATCCGGGCCGGTGCACTTACAATTGTGCTACCAGGACGCGCCAGGTATCTCATTCAATTCCCTCTCCATTGGCGAGAGCCTAACCTACGAGAAAGACAAGAACTTCGTCTTAAACTCGAAGGAGCTGACATTGTCAAACATATAAGACGAAGTTCTTGTCTTTCTCGTAGGTTAGGCTCTCGCCAATGTAGAGGGAATTGAATGAGATACCTGGCGCGTCCTGGTAGCACAATTGGCAAGTGCACCGGCCCTGATAGCAGGTGATCCAGGTTCGATTCCTGGCTGGGACAGTTAGATTTTTTATTCTATTCCCTCTCATTAATTGACTAATCACTCTTGTTCTTCTTAACCCCATAAGAGTTTAATGGTTTTCACTTTATAAATTCTGAATGAATTTAGCTTTTGATGTTCTGAAGTTTCAATCTAAACGTCATAACGTCCCTCTGCAGTCGCTTCTGAAGATTAAGATAATTCCTTACTATCAAGGAGTACCATTTGGGCCGCCTCTCTTTTCATGAAAAATGGGAGGTTGACATTAAAAAAAGCATCTAAAAAAATTTTTTTTCACTATTTTATACTGAACCATTTCCCACAAATTTTTCTGAATGTTTTTTTATGTTTTATGATTGTACATTATAATTTAAATTTACCATTATAAGTCAAATGATGACCAAAAGTGTCTTTGATGTGATTTGTTGTCACCCTCCTTGGACTAAAATTTTACCACTTTATAAAAGAGAAAAGGAGATATTAAAAATATTAATAATAAAAAACCGGTAACTTATAAATATTCCAAATAATAGACTAATTGCAAATAACAGCCCTAAATCCAACAATTACTCATAGACAACTGCAAGTAAACACCAGATTTATTCCCCCTTTTTCTCAACAGCTTAGAAAACAAACTGAGGTAGTTAATACTCATCTTATATGAGCAAAGTTATTCTTTTTAATTATTTACTACAATTTTTACTAGCGATGGATGATATGATTAAATAACATATGATCGACACAGTGAACCAGCCACGCAGGGCGTTCAGATAAAATAATCTACTAATAACAAGTATCAAGCACCTTTTGACATTAGAAAAAGACCACAAAAAAAAAAAATCGGACATTTATCAGTGGGAAAAAAAATACAAAGAATGATTTTAAAATTTAACTTCAAACAACACAATCTCAATCATTTTACTCCCTATGAATGACAAAATCTATTTTATACAAAATCAATCAATCAAATTATCACAAAGAAAATACTCTTAAATAGATTTCATTTAGTTAATAATTTAATTAGATCTGCCTTCTCTATTGTGCCGTGGACCGAGAATAAATAAATCCTTAACATGTATTTACATCCTGACCCTTTACGGCTGTTTCATGTAATATATAATTGATAATTAAATAATTTATTATTATGAACAATAATATTATTTATTTTAATCACTATTAGAACTGCATAGGATTTTACCTTTCGTTTATTTATGTAAAGTGCACAAATTCTAACTTATCTTTTATTGTTCAATGGAAAACCTGAACATTTTGACTTCATCAATATTGAAAGATTTTCTTGGAGGGTCATAAAAATTATAAAGTTTAATAGAGTAAAGCTATAAAAGAGAAAAATTTTATTAGCTGTGGACTGATTGCGAAAGGATATGCTTAAGGACTGGTACATATTACGTTATAGGTAGAAGATGGACAAAATATAGAATTCCTCTACGAAAGCTTGTAGAATACCATAAATAAAATTAATTACCTAATAAAAAACTTTGTATTCACAATTTATATACAGAAATATAAAAGCATTTATTCACAACCAACAAAATTTAAGAGACCTACAAGAGGAGGGACCAGTTTTTTAGCAGACATTAAAAGGTTTAGAGAGATAGAAAAAAATCAAAATATTAAAAAAAAATGTTATAAACGTTTGATAACTGTTCAAATAAGTGTGTTGATTTTAGTTTAATGAGGCGCTCATTTTTAAGTTCACTATCGCTTAGGTATAGTGAACAGTGAAAAGTAAAAAAGACAGTCTCCCTACAGGACATAGATATTCTCCCATTTAAAGATTCATCGTACCCAATTAGGGCGGGGTTCCCTTGGGGACTTATTAACAGAAGAGGAGAAAGAAAAACGAACTTCGGTTAGTTTTGAGCCAAGGGTCTTTTTTGCCTCACATGTCAGGAACTACTGAATTACCATAATTCCGATCATTTTTACAATATTCTAATTAAATTGGAATATTAGAATATTTTAAGAATTATTAGAGGATTCAATTATATTTGAAGTATCTATACTTATCTTTCTGTTATGAAGCTCTACAGGTAAGATAAGCCCAGCTAGCTACCAATGGTTTCTGACGCCATTTTATTTTAGGGAATAATCCCTGCATTAACGATCTATGCAATAGAAAGAATACTCCACAATATAGTCATCATATATAAACGAAAAAGTTTGTAAACCTCTCTACTGAAGTTTAAATTTAATTTTACGTGGAAGAGAAAGAAACAATTATTCTATATTAAGATACATAGACATTTTTAGATTACCTACATTAGAGACCTTTATCAATATGTTTTTGTTTTGTTTCCTCCTTAGTTATTCATTTAGTAAAATCTTTTAACCATTCGAATTAAAAATTAAATTTCAAAAGTAAACTTTATAGCCGGTGATAAGCATATGATCAATGGTAATAGACATATACTTATTAACTTTTATGAATTTTATTTATAATTCTAATATAACTTTTAAAAAGTTTTTATTCTTAATCCCAATGATTTGATCAGCCATGAAAGTAGGTATTGCTTCAATATAGATGAAACCATCATCGAAAATTCCATCAATTAGTTTTGGCGTTTCGGGAAATAGCGAAGTACGTCGAACGGTACACAAGCATTATCTTCGCTCAATTTTTAAATTTATATTTTGATGGACAAATTTCGAATTTTAAAGTAAATTAAAATGGTAAATTTCCTTTTTACAAACATCTATATATGTATTTTCGTTAAGGGAGTAATGTATGAGACGCTAGACTCACCATGGCAGTGTAGCTGCTCGCCTGAATTTGTGAATTAGCCGACTACATTATATTCCACCCCCCACCACCACCCCTCTCTGCGAAGTTTCCCACTTTCCTCATCTCTCACAGATGTTACTTCTCTCTGAGTTTATAAGTAACCCCACCCCGATAAACTTTAGATTTTAAACGCCCCCCCCCCTTCCCCTTGAAAATATCACGGTAATTGGTCTGTTTTCGGTAAGAACACGCTCGAATAACTTACCATATTCTCAAAACCGCTATCTGTCTATTTTGGTTTGAAGAATTTCATATATCGCTTGTATAGAATTTTTCAGGGCTCAATTTATTCATTTAAATTGTGAGGAAAGGGCGGCCTTATACTCAGCTTATACTTCCTTTGATGTATTTGGAGAATCAGTTTGCAACCAGCAATTTAAACAATTTTGAAGGGGTATTTCCAAGCTTTTTTTTTTTTTTTTTTAACTTCTATTTATTTATTACATTCTGTTAAATTAAAACATTTTGTAATTTGATCACCACAATGAATCAGAGAAAAAAAATGACATACAATATCAATCACATGAGGAGAGAAGGTGACCAATGACACCACTCTCCATTTATTTACAGATTATGTCCCCAGGAGGTCACGGGGCCATCTTCTTTTTAGTCGTCGGGGTGGATCACAGGGGTTGGAGTCCGATGACAGGGACTGGGCATATGGATTAGGGTGAAATTGGAGTTTACAGTGGAGGAGCATGAAGCTAGTGGAGATGAAGTCTTGGACGAATGGGATATTATAATCTTGATGTAGGGTAGAGTTCGAGACGTAGTATNGTAACTACAATTTATTTTTACAAAACCTCAGAAGAAGGATAACATTTTAAAATGAACTATAATAATTGAGCGCTTCCCCCCAACCCCTTCATTGGGACATACATTTAATAATTATGTTTTTTCGGTCATTAAGATTAGTTTAAAAAATCTCCCTTATTTACGTATCATTTTAATGAATAATTTTATTATGAATATCATTATTACAAAATCACAATATTAAGAGTGGGGCTTACATAAACGGAAAGTCCAAACACAATTGTTCTTTCTCCTCATAAAACTCGACGGTCAACTAGTCCATATATATATATTTGTATGGGGGGGCTTTAAACTTGTAATAAGGCCCAGCTAATTGACACTAAAGTATTTCTGACGCCATTTTATTTCAGGGTATAAACCGTTTATTTGTTATTTCACTATATTCCATTATCATATGTATTAATGATCATGTGTAATAAAATAAGTTCTAAGACTACCTTAAAGGAAATATGAATATTCCACAACATACTTATCATTTATATACAAAGAAAATAGTTTGTAAATCCCACTGTTTTTTACTTTATTTTCACTGTCACTTATTTAGTTTTAAATACAGTAATAAGTTAAATAAACCGGCAATCCTAAATATGCAATTAGACACATGGTATCTAGAAGTTTGATAGCTGGAAATATCGAAAAAAAATATTCAAAAAATCTTTCACGAAAACATTCTCAATAGCTACAATTCCTCGAAATTTTCTTTAAAAAATACGTCTCTTTTGCATAAAATTCTCTAAATTTCTCTGTATCGCCCTAATTGATTATAAAGCGATTTTAAAGTGAGCCTACAAATAGTTTATTTAAAAATAAATATATTTCAATAAATGATGTTTATTGAAAACCATTTTTTAGTGGTCTTAAATTTCTAAATTTTGAAGGGGAAGTAAGCCTTTTTTAACGTCTAAATACCTCCTCGTTTATTAGGAGTAGACAGGGATAGGGGGTGATGAAGGGATAAATTCTACGCTTTTTAATATTCCTACAGCACTAAATAGCCTTTGCAATAAAAATTATATTGCTATACAATGTTTCCCCAGTTGGCCATATAGAAAGAAAAAACCGACTGTTTTGTGAGTATTTCACCTGGTGGCCTTTTCGTACATTAACAAGACGACCCTTTGAAGAAGGATGCTCTCCCTTTGTACTTACCGCCTCTTACCCCCCACCATTTCACCACCCACGTTGTCCATCTAAAAATATTTCTCACAAGTTTCAAAGCCTACCGCTCAATCATGAAAATGGGATGGATCTTGGAGACACAAAGTCCCCTCTCGCCTTCATGATAGGTGTGGTTAATTTTTTTTATTTATGTTTTTGTATTGTGAATTTTTCTACATATTTTACTAGGTTCATATCTTTGATATCATATTACATTTAATATAACAATTCTATATAATAATATTGCTAATTATTTAATTTTTTGTTTTTATTTATTTTTTATTCTTATGACATTGTATTTTTTTATTCTTGTGACAGTGTATTTTAAGAAATTCTCTGTCGGCGTTTCGGCGGACGTCTAGTTCGTAAATTCACATTTTCATGACTGTGACATTCATGAAAATGTGAACTTAGGGACAGGACGTCCCCTCTCGCCTTCATGATAGCCCTCAAGATGGCTTACAATGTAAACCGATACGTAGGCAGATAGAAAAAAAAATACTGATTTTTTAAAAGTTTTATTTTTTTTGGATCTAGCTTGACCGAATTCCAACAAAAAACATCTAATAATAACAAAACCACCATGGCCCTCAATAATTTATTTACAATGTAATTATTTACCCATAATTTCATTTTAAAGTAGGATTATATTCCCCTAATAGCAAATTATAAGAGGAATTAAGTTTCTTGCCAAGGACTAAAGACCTATTATAAAAGTTCCTTATTGATTCTTTAACTCGTATTTTTTTTTTTTTTTTCCTTTCCCAGCTGATTTTGTTGATTGGTGAAGGTTTACATTATGAGATGGGTGAGGTAAGTAGATCAACAACCTTCACTTTTAATTCCCTTTAGAGGTATTTCAAAGTCAACGCATCATCCTCAGTTCTATAAACTGGTCGATGGCCACCCAAATCATCCTTCAGCCGTTGTCTCCAATTCAGTCAGAGATCGATAGGATAGAATCATAATGGAGGGCAATCAACTTCTAGGTTATTACGCCCTATAAATACTGTCTAATATATTTACTATAAATTAGTTTATAGAAGACAGGAATCAGGATTATTTTGACTGCTATAACAATATAAATATAAGAAAAATAACCTAAATTAATGGATTAATTGATAACGTTAGCATTTTTTATTCTTTTCTTTAATAATTATTATATATATTTTTCTACAACAATCCATTAAATAGTAGCTAGTAATAATTTACCAAATAACGCCCAGCAATCTGCTATAACATTTTGTTAACATATTATGTTATATACATAACAATAACAATATGGTTGTGAAACAAAAACAAAGTGGTAACTAAACTTAATGGTAACACATTAATATACTTAATAAACACATTAATGGTAACTCAATAATAAAAATTTAATGGAAACTAAACTATATTCTGACACACACATTCTAAGACATCTTTGTCAGAGATCGATTTGGGTGGCCATCGACAACTTTAGAGCACCCATGAAGAAGCTGTGACATCGAAATCACCCAAAAAGATTTTTATTTAAAAACAGTAACTGTGGAGATTTTGTCGAACCGCTACTCTACCGGTTGGACAGAATTTCCACTGTCATTGTCGTTCATTAAAAATCGTTTTGGGTGACTTCGATGTCACAGCTTCCTCATAGGTGATCTAAAGTGGTCGATGGCCACTCAAATCCACCTCGGACTGAATTCGAACAGTAAGACAATGGCTAACGGATAATAAATATCTCTATTATTTTATGATAAACATTTCTAGGTGTTTGAGGTAAAGAAGTTTGTGGGAATATTGTTATAATTTTTATTTACTTTTTATAGGCGCTCACAGCTCACATTAGAAAATAAACTGACCATCTAAAAGACCTTAATACGACCAATCTGGACCTACGATGCAGAACTGTGGGGTGCCGCTAAGCCTTCCAATATCCAACGAATACAATCCTTTCAGTCCATAATTCTTAGAATAATTGCTAACGCTCCATATTATGTGTCCAACTCTACCCTTCATCACGACTTTAATATTCCTTTTGTCAAAGACCTTATCTCCACCCGCTTCAAACTCTACCATAGTAAACTCCAATTTCATCCCAATCCATTTGCCCAATCCCTGTCGTCGGACTCCAATCCTCACAATCCTCCCCGGGGACTAAAACGGAGATGCCCTCGCGACCTCCTGGGCCTTAATGCCTAAACTTATTGGGAGTGGGGTCGATGGGCCCCTTCTCCCTGCACAGTGATGACCATTTATTTATTTACTATTTAACCATTATGGAGAAAAAAGAAGTCAACCATTCGATATTTATGTTCCTTTAAAGAGAGTCTAGTTAAGATGTTGTTGGTTGGGAAATCGAACCCCCATTGGGTGGAGAGATAGATCCTGGCCGACTCCTGGTGAGTGGAGATTCCTCCCCTAGATTAGGTTGGAACCCGGGATCAAGTAGACTAATCGGAGGGCAGAAGCGACTTAATTAACCCCCGGTGGTTGCTCAGTGGGGTAATCCCACCCTCTAAGCACAGTGAGCCCTGGGAATGGCTCTCGGCCGCGAGTGTTATTGTCCTTTGCGAGTAAAACCTTTGAACAATAAAAGGCACAGGTCGTATGGTAAGGACAGTTACGGCAGCAGTAAGACGACTCGGGAGTTAGTCTTCCAGCCGAAATTAAGGAGAGAGGCTTGGAATCTGTGAGCAGAATGAGTGTTGTCACTAAGCCTCCTCGAGACATGAAAGTCGGATCTGAATTGTATGGGATTTCTTTTTACATTAGTGTTTTCTTCATAAAGAAATCAGTAGTACTGCATTTCCAGTAGGAATCAGACCTGCATTTCCTATCAATGGTGACACAATTCCCAATTATATAACTCCCCCCTCTCACTCCCTCTCACACTTCTACTCCCTATCTCTCTCCCTCTCCCGCTCCCACTACTACCCCCTCTCACACACTCACACACTCTCTCTCTCTCTCTCTCTCTCTCTCTTTCTTTCCCTTTCATTCCCTCTCACCCTCTTATCCCCCTCTATTACTCCCATTCCCTCTTCCTATCCCTCCCACTTTCCCACTTCTACTCCCTCTTCTATTCCCACTCCCTCTTTCTTTCTCTAAATGGAATTTAGAAGTAGCCTGAAATTGCCAGTACGAAGGGATGTACATCCTATAACAATTAAGAATCTAATATTTTTCTCTCTCACTCTCTCTCTCTCTCTCTCTCTCTCTTTCTCTCTTTCTTTCCATTTCATTCCCTCTCACCCTCTCATCCCCTCTATTACTCCCATTCCCTCTTTTCCTCCTTCCCACTTTCCCACTTCTACTCCTTCTTCTATTCCCACTTTCCCACTTCTTCTCTCCACTTCTAAGTGGAATTTAGAAGTAGTCTGAAATTGTCAGTAAGAAGGGATGTACATCCTATAACAATTAAGAATCTAATATTTTTCTATATCTCTCTCTCTCTTTCTCTCTCTCTCTCTCTCTCTCTCTCTCTCTATCTCTCTCTCTCTTTCTCTCTCTCTCTCTCTCTCTCTCTCTCTCTCTCACACACACATTAATAGACACACACACAGATCTCCTTCACTAGTTTTAACCGAAATAAAACTATGACATACATGATTTTTTTTTTAAATTGAGATTTTTCAATGGTCCTTCTTATCAGGTTAATGCATCATATATATTTATCCTGTTTCTCCAAATCCCTTTTCTTTAGATTCGATCATTAAATATATCATGATATTATATATATATATCGATTCCTGGC
>KZ807842.1:309815-326370 GCA_000696205.2 Oncopeltus fasciatus
TATATATATAAACAGAAATAATGATAACAGTATTTACCAGTATATAAATATATAGTGTCAGTCTTGATATTGCGATATGGTGAAATCCTGAAATTTATGAAAAGTGCATTCTATTTATCATTTTATATGCATTTGTCTTATCCAGATAAATATAATGAATTAATCTAAGGTATTACTAATTCGTGACAAATTTAAATAAATTAAATGATTACTCTAATTTTCTAATTTACGAAAAATTATTCTTAAGACTAGACAGTTTTACTGCTGTGAACTATGAAGAAGATATTGTCCGATTATGTTAATAACTCATTGTAATTTAAAAAATATTTATGAGAATGAGTAGTTCCAATTGAAAAATTGAATAGTACAAATGTTTCGGCTCGAAGTTCATCTCTCCCTTAGGGCAAAATAAAATGGAGGAAGAGATCAACATACACCCTCGGAGATTACACAACCCCTAAAATGCATGTAGCACTCTTCCTACCTTCTTTGTTGCCTTAGAGAAGGCCAGAAATACAGGCCGAAAGGTTATCATTAATAAAACTAACTGACCCTATAAATATGTTTTATCACAACACCTAAACCATTTCCTCTTGTATAAGTGTCATAAATTTATATATATATATTTGTATGGGGGGGCTTTAAACTTGTAATAAGGCCCAGCTAATTGACACTAAAGTATTTCTGACGCCATTTTATTTCAGGGTATAAACCGTTTATTTGTTATTTCACTATATTCCATTATCATATGTATTAATGATCATGTGTAANTATATATATACATATATATTCAAACTAAATGTAAATAACCTAATGCACTTAAACACTTAAACACAAAAAGTATATGCGTCAAACGAGAATTATTTGTTTACATTTGTCTATATAATTGTTTTTATGGTGAATTATATATGATGTTCTCGCTGTAATATAGTGAAATATCTCCTTAGGAAGAAAGACTCAACTAACGAATATTCCTTAAATGAAGTTTTGATATTCCGCACCACGCCTAAGCAGTAAGCTGAGAACAAGGAATTCCGCTTTAGATGAGGGGAAAAAAAGAATTTAATGCGGTGATTTTTATTTAAGATGCAACTGAGTGTTTTCATTTGGAATAAAGTAACTGTAATTTGGAAGAAGGGTCGTGATTAAACAGGTCACTAATTTGTCCCCTCACCAACTTAAGACCTGGATATGTTGCTATACCGAATTCTTAAACTTCTTTCTGTAAACTTTTTGACATTCCTTAATAGCTAGAAACCAGTTATAGAGAAGGGAAGGATAGAAGAAAGTATTTATTGTTTATATTAAAGATTGGGGAGATAGAGATTTAGCACAATTATGTGGATTTTAACTTATTTTAATTTCAATTAATTAATGTAATTTTTGTTTTTATTAACATAAAACAAATACTAACTAAGTTCTGTTATAAAATATGTTAGAAAATAGACCAGACTAGAATTATTTAAAGCATTTTTATGGCTCCTGAGCCCAGTATCCCTATCATACTGCACATTTAGTTTTTATCAAATTGCGAAGCTCTTTTAAATGAACCAGATAATTTTTGGGAATACCCAGCTCTAATTGGATACCATTCTTCAATAAATGGGGACCAGATCAGGCGGTCAGAAAAAAACTAACCACATACCTTCTCTAAGTGACTGAGGTGTGTTCTGTGGATCGCGAATAATAAATCCAAAACATGAATTTCATCCTGGGCCTCTGTGACCTGTAGTGGGACTGTTTTTTTTTGTGTGTGTGTGTTTTAATCACATGCTCTACTTATTTATAAACAACAATCTTCTTCAGCGAGCAAAATATTAATTTATATTTATGCGAGGTTTCAACATTTTAGGAAATAATGTACTATTTTCTATTCTTATTTCAAGTCCAAGTTTTTATTTATTTATTTTTATTTATGCGTCCAAAATCAGTAGAAATACTGAAAATGTGGTCTTTAGACTGTTGACATATATAAATAACTTTTTTTTGGTGTCTAATAGATAGAATCGGGGGAAATTAATGTATTGAATGAGAAAAGAGAGAGATGAATGAGAACCATTTCAATTGGGGTTGACAGGTTAGATCCTATGATCCGTTTTGTGTTCGAAATCCTAGCGCTGCGGGTTCAAATCTCGCCCAGGGCAAGCTTTTATCGATAAACAAGAATGTAATGAAATGGCAGATAACCTATAGATAGCCCCTTCATCTATCACTGTAAGTAAGTTGAAAGGGAGGCTTATGAACACCAATAAAAAAAAAAAGATAAACCAATAAATAAAAAGCCTCAATTGATGCATTCCGTCTGTATGCGCTATGAGTGGTATACTTTTTATTACATTTTAAAATTTCATAATAGTTTTTTATTAAAACATGAATATCATCCTGGGCCTCTGTGACCTGTAGTGGGACTGTTTTTGTGTGTGTTTTAATCACATGCTCTACTTATTTATAAACAACAATCTTCTTCAGCGAGCAAAATATTAATTTATGTTAGTGTTTATTTTGTATTTATATATTTTTATTTAAGCTCTAAAATCTTTCCATCACTTGGAAGATCATGGAGGAATACGACATTGCCGATAAAATTATGGTAGAGTATGGTCTAGTTATGGATAATTTACCGTCTGCGAATGGGTTTTGTGTTGATGAGCAGAAATAAATAAATGTCGCCAGTGAAATACAGCCCTCCCCTCAGCCGAAAAACACATTCTTTAAGAACATGGAACATGTAATGCCTTACGTGCCCTGAATATTCAATAACCAAAAAACACTTGAGAAAAGTACGGGGACTTAGTCAGGATATATCCCAAAAACTTTATCCCTTTCACGTGAGCATCTCATTTTATATTCTGAAAGCAACTCCCAGATGTTTGGATCGTGTAGCACCTCTGAGCCAAATATTACAGTTATTTTAAATTACAATGTAAAAAAAAAATGAAAAAATAAAGCAAAACTTCTACTGTATGAATGATTTATCCCAATATTTTGTTAAAGTTAGCATTATTGGTTATACTTTTTTATTAGTATATCATAAATAATAAACCTCCATAAATATCAATTGTAACTAATTTTAATCATTATATAGAAAGCAATGAAGGTGAGGAATTTTTACAATTTCTTAAAAGAAATTGTGTAAAGCATTACTAAGTAGTTTAGAAAAAGTGGCACCCCACTCAAACCTCTGTGATATATGAAGAGATCAACATACACCCTCGGAGATTACACAACCCCTAAAATGCATGTAGCACTCTTCCTACCTTCTTTGTTGCCTTAGAGAAGGCCAGAAATACAGGCCGAAAGGTTATCATTAATAAAACTAACTGACCCTATAAATATGTTTTATCACAACANAATGTAATGAAATGGCAGATAACCTATAGATAGCCCCTTCATCTATCACTGTAAGTAAGTTGAAAGGGAGGCTTATGAACACCAATAAAAAAAAAAATAAACCAATAAATAAGAAGCCTAAAAAAATAAGTTATACTTGCAATATTATTCAGTAATGTAAGAAGACTGTGGTAATTAACTCCTCTTAACCTTTCAGCCGTTCTAGAATCAAAATTACTTTGCTTTAATTCTTAACTTATTGCTGTATTTTACTTGAATGATCAAAATAGTCATTGTTCTTATTTCTGACAAGGTTTAATGCAACAGAAAATGAAAGAGGAACTTTATTTGGAATCTTCAATTAATTATATGAGTTGAATATAAGATATTCTATATAGAAATGTTATCAAATTATTTCATAAGAAAATAAGTTAATAAATTTTTTATTTAGGATAGCGTATATTCAACTTAGTATATCAAAACTTAAGCTTAAAACTTAATATTTTTCAACAATAGTATAACCTTACCAGCACACTTTCATTTAGAGATTGAAAGAAGCACACTAAAAATCCTTGACATCCTGAACAGATGGACTACTCCAAAATCTCAGAATATATCATTGGCACAAACTTAATCATGGCAGTTCAGCTAAAATGCAAATTCAATTGCTATTTTGTATTAGAATCAATTTTGTGATAAGTTATCAAAAAATGATCTTTAAAATAATTTTAGAATGCATAGAAAACTAAAATATATAACTACAATTTAACTTAACTCTCGTGTTTTCTTACAGGAATCACCCATACCACCAAGGTCCTTGAGGATCAAGGAGAGCTTATAATAGTAGATGAGGTAAGATTATTTTAACATATTTGTTTAGGTATAACATATTTGGCTTTTCACAAATATATATATATATATATATATATATATATATNTATATATATATATATTCTTTTAATTACAGAGACTCCTGAAATATTGCAATCAAAAAAGTAATTAATAATATCTTGAAAAAAATGATTAGTGAATAGAAAGTAGATTTATATTTTTATTGGTACCTTTTTTTTCTTATCCATTCATCATGAATCGTGGCCTTTAAGGAAGAAAAATAATAATGGTAATAAAAAAAAATTAAAAAAATACTTGAAATAAGAGTATAAAATAGTATATGATTTCCAAAAATGTTGAAAATACCTCGCATATTTATATTATAATTTCAGCCATTAACGAACTCATTCAAAGGTTTGAGGTAAAAGGCTAACATATTGAAATTTGAATGAATGGAAGAAGAGAGACGTCTTTTATTTTTAAATAAAATCATTGTAAATAAAGCTGAGAACTGAGAAGCGCCACTTGCCACAAAGTGCAGGCCTGGCGAAATACCTGAGTGGGAACTTATGCCTGAATTGCCCGCCTCGTCAGGTCTACATTTTAATTCATCTCCCTGACAACTTAGTACTTCGGCACCCAGAGCGCAGCACTCTCCGCTATTAGCCCTCATCCCCTAACGAGAATTGTACCTTCCCCAGGCTATTTCAGATGTGGAACACAGATTCACTGAGGTTTTATTTTGAATTGCTGATTATTGCAGCGTTCAATTTATAATTTGGGTTTTATTTTCATTTAAGTGCATTTAAAAAAGAAAATATTATAGAGACAATTTTTTCCTATTTTCTTGCGTGTAACTATAACTTAAAAATAATTTCATTGTTTTGCTGATAATATTTTGTATTATTAGTTTATTGGTTATTTGTTGTCAGAATCAGCTATGCTGTCTGCAGTGAACTCTTAGTTATTAAAGAGACTTAAAACCCAAAGTAAAACATCCTTTTCATTGATTTCACTAATTCATTAAAGTAAATTTGATTGAGTTATAGACCCAAGTTCCTAAATATTTTAAAATATATAACTGCAACAATGTGGCACTAAAATGACCTTTTTTAAAAAAAATAAAAATTTTGGAAAGATGCCAAAATTTTTTTCCATAAATATTGAAATTTATATATTGCTATTCCTGTAGAACAATAAATCCGAACTCGGTAACGACTGCTGACGTGAGAATATCGATCTCCAGTTCAATCTTTTTTTTTTTCTTCAATTTTGAAGTAATTTGAGGCTGTTGTAAAAAAGGGGGATATTACATGGTGAAAATGATTCGAAGGGGTAAGGGAAGCCATGAATATTCTATGTTGATTAAGAGACTTGAGCCTGCTTCATGGCGTATTTGCAAGTGATTATCCGCCGGGTCTACCATCTCCAACAGTAGGCCTATCCATCAATAAGTCAAAATGCTTTGGTCCTTTTCTTTCAACAGGAAATGAGTATTTGTATCGGATTTCACCGGCTTGCCATAAAGGAAATCAAGCTTTTCACAATGACTCAATGGCGTAACTTTTGAAAGAATTGTTCAATTTCTTTCTCCAACCAATATTAATTTGTAAAACATTTAACTATTTCACCGTGCTAACTCCTAAGCATTGCCTTCATTAATAATAAAAAAATCTGGTGCAAGTTTCATTACAACACAATAAATATTACGCCCGCTACATCAAAAGAACGTTTTTTTTATTCACACTTGAATTAAAGATAATTTATCAATGGCTTAATAACGAACTTATTAAAAGTTCGGGTTTGCGTCCAAAATCAGTAGAAATACTGAAAATGTGGTCTTTAGACTGTTGACATATATAAATAACCTTTTTTGGTGTCTAATAGATAGAATAGGGGAAAATTAATGAATCGAATGAGAAAAGAGAGAGATGAATGAAAACCATTTCAATTGGGGTTGACAGGTTAGCTCCTATGATCCGTTTTGTGTTCGAAATCCTGGCGCTGCGGGTTCAAATCTCGCCCAGGGCAAGCTTTTATCGATAAACAAGAATGTAATGAAATGGCAGATAACCTATAGATAGCCCCTTCATCTATCACTGTAAGTAAGTTGAAAGGGAGGCTTATGGACACCAATAAAAAAAATAATAAACCAATAAATAAGAAGCCTCAATTGATGCATTCCGTCTGAATGCGCTATGAGTGGTATACTTTTTATTACATTTTAAAATTCCATAAAAGTTTTTTATTATTATTCAGTACTCCAACTTCTACCCTCCACCCCCCACCCCAGAGGCTTTTAGAGGACTTCGTAGAGCTGCAGATGGGAGGGTGTTCCCCTGAGGGAAGGGCTTTGTTGCCAAGTTGGCTAGAACGTCCTCCTCACCCTTCCACGGGCACATTCCCTCCCACTTCTCTAGGCGGGCTAATTGGCTGTGAGAGAGAGAGAGAGTGTGGAATGGGGGAATGAAAGCAAGCTTAGAACGAGAGGAGAATAAATAAACGCTGGGAGTAATCGGACAAATAGATGGTGGGGAGAGGAGCTTAGGTAGTCGGTGAAGATGTATTCTATGTAAACTTTATGTATAAAAAGATGTATTCTAAAAGGAAAAAGGGGCGAAAAAATTGTGACAAGGAAAATAAAGAGTTGGTGTCATTTTAAGCAAATAGGAAAGGATATATCATGCGATACAAGTATCAGAAGCATGACCAGTGAAGATAAATAAACAAGCACAACAAATAAAAAGAAAAGTATTAACACTTATACTCTTAAGAATTTTTAATTAAAATAGTAAATATTGGCCATTTAATAATAAATGATAATTTGATGGTTAACACTTCAGAACCAGTTATTATTTAATGTCATTTTACAACTATAATGTTTTAAAATGTTTTGTGAGCTAACTAAAACAGTAGACACAAAAATATATCATCCCCTAATTTGACCTTACTCTGAACACTTTTTCCCTATTTCCAACCTCAACCATCTATTATTGGTTTACCGAGAAAAGAGCTAATTCAGAATGTGTTTTTTAGTAACGAAAGTCGTTCTAATCAGTATGCTTAGTTTATAAAAATCATTAATAATTAATAATTTTTAATTTATATTTTGTCGTTTATATCACAAATGCTATAAAATTACAATATATACACAGTCTTTGTTGTTGATTATTTTTTTCAATTTTTTATAATATTTAATCCGTTTACTGCGGAATAAAGAATATGTTTTACTTTGAATGGAAAGAGGCACAATTAATGAAAATAATTAGTTAGAAACTGAAATCTCACCACTTTGGGACAAGGTATGGCTGAGGAGATCCGTTTGGTCCTCACGAACTTGGCACTTCGTGTTCGAGTCTGTCCTAATCCGGCTTTAATCGAGATATTAAGATTTTTTTTAGAAGAATGTGGGTTTGAAATAGGGGCTACCTGTTGTAGCCCTTCTTTTCGTGAGCCTCATTGGTTGAAAGGTTAGCGAAAGTTAGAGGCTAACTCGCAATCGCTTGCAATTCTCATTGCCAAAACCTATATAGAATGCAAAAGTCAGCCTCATTACTGTCAGCATATGATTTAGTGAACTTCCTGATCGGCCAGTGGTTCTGAGGATGAGTGTGCGTAAGGCAGCAACAGATGTGGAAGAGCACACATAAGTACCACACAATCTAATCAATTAATCTAATAATTAAAATCTCTGTGGAAATAAAGCCCACAAAAAGTGTGTGTGCGTGCGTGCGTGCGTGCGTGTGTGTGTGTGTGTGTGTGTGTGTGTGTGTGTGTGTGTGTGTGTGTGTGGAGCTTTTCAGAAGTGTGTGTGTGTGTGTGTGTGTGTGTGTGTGTGTGTGTGTGTGTGTGTGTGTGTGTGTGTGTGTGTGTGTGTGTGTGTGTGTGTGTGTGTGTGTGTGTGTGTGTGTGTGTGTGTGTGTGTGTGTGTGTGTGTGTGTGTGTGTGTGTGTGTGTGTGTGTGTGTGTGTGTGTGTGTGTGTGTGTGTGTGTGTGTGTGTGTGTGTGTGTGTGTGTGTGTGTGTGTGTGTGTGTGTGTGTGTGTGTGTGTGTGTGTGTGTGTGTGTGTGTGTGTGTGTGTGTGTGTGTGTGTGTGTGTGTGTGTGTGTGTGTGTGTGTGTGTGTGTGTGTGTGTGTGTGTGTGTGTGTGTGTGTGTGTGTGTGTGTGTGTGTGTGTGTGTGTGTGTGTGTGTGTGTGTGTGTGTGTGTGTGTGTGTGTGTGTGTGTGTGTGTGTGTGTGTGTGTGTGTGTGTGTGTGTGTGTGTGTGTGTGTGTGTGTGTGTGTGTGTGTGTGTGTGTGTGTGTGTGTGTGTGTGTGTGTGTGTGTGTGTGTGTGTGTGTGTGTGTGTGTGTGTGTGTGTGTGTGTGTGTGTGTGTGTGTGTGTGTGTGTGTGTGTGTGTGTGTGTGTGTGTGTGTGTGTGTGTGTGTGTGTGTGTGTGTGTGTGTGTGTGTGTGTGTGTGTGTGTGTGTGTGTGTGTGTGTGTGTGTGTGTGTGTGTGTGTGTGTGTGTGTGTGTGTGTGTGTGTGTGTGTGTGTGTGTGTGTGTGTGTGTGTGTGTGTGTGTGTGTGTGTGTGTGTGTGTGTGTGTGTGTGTGTGTGTGTGTGTGTGTGTGTGTGTGTGTGTGTGTGTGTGTGTGTGTGTGTGTGTGTGTGTGTGTGTGTGTGTGTGTGTGTGTGTGTGTGTGTGTGTGTGTGTGTGTGTGTGTGTGTGTGTGTGTGTGTGTGTGTGTGTGTGTGTGTGTGTGTGTGTGTGTGTGTGTGTGTGTGTGTGTGTGTGTGTGTGTGTGTGTGTGTGTGTGTGTGTGTGTGTGTGTGTGTGTGTGTGTGTGTGTGTGTGTGTGTGTGTGTGTGTGTGTGTGTGTGTGTGTGTGTGTGTGTGTGTGTGTGTGTGTGTGTGTGTGTGTGTGTGTGTGTGTGTGTGTGTGTGTGTGTGTGTGTGTGTGTGTGTGTGTGTGTGTGTGTGTGTGTGTGTGTGTGTGTGTGTGTGTGTGTGTGTGTGTGTGTGTGTGTGTGTGTGTGTGTGTGTGTGTGTGTGTGTGTGTGTGTGTGTGTGTGTGTGTGTGTGTGTGTGTGTGTGTGTGTGTGTGTGTGTGTGTGTGTGTGTGTGTGTGTGTGTGTGTGTGTGTGTGTGTGTGTGTGTGTGTGTGTGTGTGTGTGTGTGTGTGTGTGTGTGTGTGTGTGTGTGTGTGTGTGTGTGTGTGTGTGTGTGTGTGTGTGTGTGTGTGTGTGTGTGTGTGTGTGTGTGTGTGTGTGTGTGTGTGTGTGTGTGTGTGTGTGTGTGTGTGTGTGTGTGTGTGTGTGTGTGTGTGTGTGTGTGTGTGTGTGTGTGTGTGTGTGTGTGTGTGTGTGTGTGTGTGTGTGTGTGTGTGTGTGTGTGTGTGTGTGTGTGTGTGTGTGTGTGTGTGTGTGTGTGTGTGTGTGTGTGTGTGTGTGTGTGTGTGTGTGTGTGTGTGTGTGTGTGTGTGTGTGTGTGTGTGTGTGTGTGTGTGTGTGTGTGTGTGTGTGTGTGTGTGTGTGTGTGTGTGTGTGTGTGTGTGTGTGTGTGTGTGTGTGTGTGTGTGTGTGTGTGTGTGTGTGTGTGTGTGTGTGTGTGTGTGTGTGTGTGTGTGTGTGTGTGTGTGTGTGTGTGTGTGTGTGTGTGTGTGTGTGTGTGTGTGTGTGTGTGTGTGTGTGTGTGTGTGTGTGTGTGTGTGTGTGTGTGTGTGTGTGTGTGTGTGTGTGTGTGTGTGTGTGTGTGTGTGTGTGTGTGTGTGTGTGTGTGTGTGTGTGTGTGTGTGTGTGTGTGTGTGTGTGTGTGTGTGTGTGTGTGTGTGTGTGTGTGTGTGTGTGTGTGTGTGTGTGTGTGTGTGTGTGTGTGTGTGTGTGTGTGTGTGTGTGTGTGTGTGTGTGTGTGTGTGTGTGTGTGTGTGTGTGTGTGTGTGTGTGTGTGTGTGTGTGTGTGTGTGTGTGTGTGTGTGTGTGTGTGTGTGTGTGTGTGTGTGTGTGTGTGTGTGTGTGTGTGTGTGTGTGTGTGTGTGTGTGTGTGTGTGTGTGTGTGTGTGTGTGTGTGTGTGTGTGTGTGTGTGTGTGTGTGTGTGTGTGTGTGTGTGTGTGTGTGTGTGTGTGTGTGTGTGTGTGTGTGTGTGTGTGTGTGTGTGTGTGTGTGTGTGTGTGTGTGTGTGTGTGTGTGTGTGTGTGTGTGTGTGTGTGTGTGTGTGTGTGTGTGTGTGTGTGTGTGTGTGTGTGTGTGTGTGTGTGTGTGTGTGNCTGGCAGAAAACTTGGTCTGAAACCGGCATGAGTTGAATTCCTGGCTTAGAGCTCTCCTCTTACACTGGGAGCCGAGAAAGGGAAAAGCTAAAGAAAATACCATCCCTCAAATTTATAGTTTTAAATATTTTCCTTAAATGAGATTGTCACTAAAATAATATAAACATAATTCTGAGTAACCAGCTAATGACCTCAGATGATAGGATGATCGATCTTTCAAGTTACTCAGCTATTTTAGTGTATTTTCTCCCCCATTGTTAAAAGCTACTTCACTCACAATGTAAAACAGGAATATAATCGTTACATGGTTTGATTCTATCACATTTAATGAAGTAATATAGTCTTTAAAGGAATTCTGAATTTATCCCTCACTAATATATCGAAGAGAGACCCTTAAAGAGCGAATACATAAATGTAGTAGATGAAAGATGGAGGAGACTTGCCCTTCTCTTGCAAGTTGAGGCACTCTGCCATCTTGTAATCCCCAATGCAGAACATGCTATTCCCTTTGATCTGCTAACATCATGTCATTTCCAAACACTACACTGCCAGCTGTTAGCATCTAAGCGTAGCCACCTGGTAACTTTATAGATGTAGTATAGATGAGCACGTCTTTCCTATCTCATTATAAAGTAGCAATAGTTTTTCGACCACCTTGACAAATGTTTCCTACTCAGAAAATTGTAAAAAGCTGCAAGCTGCTGAATATTTTTACAGATAGAAATTTTTTTTTTCTACGTAATTAAATACATTTTTTTACTTGTTACATAAATATTTATTTATCAATGGCTTAGCCCATTCAGGATCGAAGAACACATCATCAGAGCTCAGTCATCACTCATCCGATATAGAGATCAATCAGAAAGGCTCGTTGCACCTTTAATCTTATTGATGTACAGGTAAGATATGTTATCACTGAGCTCTGATGATAAGATCCTCAATCCTGAATGCTCTAAACAGTGAATTTTTTTTTTTTTTTTTTTTTTTCAAATCTGGGATATTTATTTTATTGCGTAAAATAAAGTGATAATTTGCTCTAGTATATAATTAAATAGGAATAATATATTTTTACTTGTTCATTATATATGACCGCAGATCCCAACTTAAATGAATTAAATCAATGGACATATATTGGATTTATGGGATGAAATATGGGAATAGTCTTACACATTTAAGGGACTGCTTTGCCAATATTAGGAATTCCTTAATTTACTGAAATTGTAGGAATGCTTGATATCAATTTAAGCTAATTTTGACTCAATTTTTCAACTGGTTATATATTCTTGTTGGGTATGTAAATATTTTGGTGTCTGATTTTTTTCAAAAGCACGCAAAGAGTAATGTCACTTAACACTTGTAGTCATTTTTGTCGCCCTGAGTGTCGTTCACAATTCCTACGAACCTCAATACAAATACACAGCTTATTTATCGGAGGCCTGCAACTGTATCCCATCCGAACGCCCCCCGCTTGAAACAATCGAGTTACCTCCTTCCGATGTGAGAGCTATCGACCCCTGTGTTCCCGATATTCGCCTTTGATCTCGGCCGCGCTTCCCCAACTTGTTTTGAATACGCCGTGGCTGTCCCCCCCCCCCCCCCCCCCCGCGGACGAATAACAATGAGAATCCCATCTCTTCCTCTGCCTCCAGCTTCATTCCAGAGCTGGCAAGGATAGTTCTGGAACTAACTCGGCCAGTGTGTAACTCCAATGATTCCCAATGCATTCTTTCATGTCTTCCAGTACACGCAGTTCTTCAACTTCAAATATTTTTAGTACTTCACCCTTCCGATACTCCCTCTCTCTTCCTCAATTACATTTTTTAGTTAATTAATTTAAAAACGTGCATAAAAGTTTAAAATAATATAATTTGGTTTCTCTATTTATTATTAATGGGGTCTTAATCTTACATTTTTCAAGAATAACTCTCGCAGCTACATTCTCTATTATCTTGACATGATTTGGCCGTCAAGGATTTTGCTGGAGAAATTAGTCAGGGTATTGATTGGGCAATTATTTTATTATTCCCGACGTTTCGTCTTAACTTGTGCGACTAAACTATAGTTCAGCTCTGCTGTTCGAAATGTGACCATAAACCTCCCCTGGAGATCTCGCCAGACTTCACTATCCATATATCGCCCAACAATTATAGAGTACTTTTTAAAATTTTTTATTGCTCTATTCCTATTTAATATCCTATATTATATACCTTAGTATACTAGTTTTTTCAAAATTGTTATAAATGCATTACAATGTGTATCCACTTCGTTTTTCTAAATGCTAATAGAAACCAGCTTGTGTAGAAGCTTTATAGAATGTCAGAAAACTGGATGATATTTTAGGATTTTGTTCAAGTACTTTTAATTGGAAGACGTACTAAGCTTTGAAATTATGTTTTTTTATTGACCGTTGAGCCTTTTAAATATTTCCGCTTTTAACTCCTCTTAGTGAGATTCGATATCCAAGCTCAATTGACAAATCTCATTCCTTCAAAGGTTTACAAAAATGCCGAAATATGTCTATATATTTTTTTAAAATGATGTTCCTTTTAAAAAATAAATAAAATATTTTAAACTTTGCAAAGGGCGTCAAACAAGGATATAGTTTAAGACCTTTGCTATTTCTTTTGGTTAATGAAGGAAGTAGCATCTATGTGTTGTAGAAGAACTGACAGGACATTCCAAGGAATCTTGATCTAAGACAGCTTAGTCTCTACTCCGATAATTAGAGATTTAGTAGGAAAACTACAGCAGGCCGTGATAGAGTGTACGAGGAACTCTGCCGAAAAGAGATGCGAATTCCTAGCAACAAAAGCAAGATCCTGCAAGTAGCAAGGCAGCAGGAAATTATATAGTACTGCAGTTATATAAGAAAAGGAAGTAATTACAGGGTTCAAAAATCTCGGTATGTTGATAGATAGATCTAGAAAAGTAAACGTGAAAATATCAAATAGAATTAGCAGGTAAATGCAATCTACTACCAGGTATGTAACAGTTTTGCTGGAAGGAGAGATGTGAGCAAGGATATTAAACTCCACATCTACAAGACAGTACACTTGCCAATAGTAATCTACAGAGGTAAAGGTGGAGTAGTGACATATAGAAAACCAGGATCACCGCTGGTTTACCGAGGTTCCTGTGACAAACGGCTGGAAGAATCCGAGGACTCCCAAGGTTGTCCTGTCTAGAGAGAGAGGGGAAAGGATCTCTCCTACTGGCAGAAAACTTGGCCTGAAACCGGGATGAGTTGAATTCCTGGCTTAGGGCTCTCCTCTATCACTGGGAGCCGAGAAAGGGAAAAGCTAAAGAAAATACCATCCCTCAAATTTATAGTTTTAAATATTTTCCTTAAATGAGATTGTCACTAAAATAATATAAACATAATTCTGAGTAACCAGCTTATAAGCTCAGATGATGGGATGATCGATCTCTAAAGTTACACAGCTATTTTGGTGTATTTTCTCCCCCATTGTTAAAAGCTACTTCACTCACAATGTAAAACAGGAATATAATCGTTACATGGTTTGATTCTATCACATTTAATGAAGTAATATAGTCTTTAAAGGAATTCTGAATTTATCCCTCACTAATATATCGAAGAGAGACCCTTAAAGAGCGAATACATAAATGTAGTAGATGAAAGATGGAGGAGACTTGCCCTTCTCTTGCAAGTTGAGGCACTCTGCCATCTTGTAATCCCCAATGCAGAACATGCTATTCCCTTTGATCTGCTAACATCATGTCATTTCCAAACACTACACTGCCAGCTGTTAGCATCTAAGCGTAGCCACCTGGTAACTTTATAGATGTAGTATATATCATTTCATCTTATTTTTAATTTTCATTTCAATGTACAATTTGTATTTTAGTGTTATACATATTTTATTATCTAGTTATTGCTAGTTCGAATTAAAAAAATATCCTAAATATTTCAGTAACCTTAACATTATTCGAATATTTACCGTTTTATATTTATTAAATAACACCAATTTGACACGGTCCAACCCGGAAGAAGAAACGGTAAATACTTCTGACGACCGTCGAAGCCTACGTGAACATTATTCGAATACCTACAAGCACAATATGCGAGACAAAATCTTTGTCTCTTTAAGCGTTTTGTCGATGTTCGCTCTGGGGCGTTAAATGACTATTTTAATAAATAATGATAGTTATTCATGAAATAAACTATAACTAATTTTTTGAAAAATAACATGTTTTTTTGTTTTTTTTTTAGGATTTCCAAATTTATGCGCTCAATATACAACAATAACACAATATTTGCTCACTAGTATTAGCACAAATTAGTTGATTCCAATATTTAATGAGCTCATATTACCATAAATGAACTTAAATAAATAATTTAACTTTAATTTAATTTAATAAAAATTTAATTCCTATATCTTTTAAAATAGATATTCCTATATCTCATAATTTTCTCTCCAAATTTGTTTTCTATCTCACGGTTCACCCTATTTCAACTAGGCGTGAAGATTGGGCTTGTTTTTCTCACTAATGATGCTATGGGTGTATGTTCCGTCCTGAACTGTTTTCTGTCCAGTGCCATGTGTATAAAGAATATTGTCCATGATTTTACTTGGATTCAGAAGACGTTATATGAAAATAAAATGACGTCACAACTTGAGAGGGAGATTATTTTCTAATTCGAACGAATTGAACTGTGACGAGTTGAAATGCAATTTATAATAAGCCCTATATTTTCCCAGGGTCATATTGTTGGAGTCATTCATACGTGTACTCTCACTAATGCCCTTTGTCATATTCAGATATTCTCGTAGGCAAGGAGGACAAAGTATCTCTTCAAGCGTGAAAATACATCCCACGTTCTGACCTTTAATAATTTTTCCCCCAGATATCCTACGTTCAAAAATATTGCTTGCATCGTCAAAATTTATTTGTAAAATATGTATATTTAAAACAAAAACAAAAAGCATATGAAAAAAAAGAATAAAGAACATAACTTAGAGTTTTGAAAGCTTCTTCTTATTTTTAATAGATATAAAAAAAAGTATATTTTATTAGAATAATCATATACATATTTAATACAATAATATTTTAACTAATTCACTTCTAAAGAAAAAGATAAATTATCTGTAAGTTTAGCTATATAGTTAAAAATCAAGATGGATTGAGTGTAATGCATAATGTTTCCGAATTCTAAGTACATTTATATTTTTCGAAAAAAATAGTTTATTATATTTGAAATTCAAGATTATTTAACATTGTTTGTCCAAATTTTTGGTGAAGTTAAGATTATTATTTATAATGTGTTTTAAAATATGGTATGAATAAAGAGATCCAGTGGCCATAATTTTCATTCAGTTTAAACGAATTCTGCATTATGACTTGCCACTCAAATTTTACTTAACTCTAATAACACGTTTGAGTATTTTAGTAGTATTTTAAAAATCTCTGAAGCTTCTTTAAGTTTAGTAAAGTTTGCCCTATAAGGTTAAGCCATATAACTAAGACTCAATACTTTCTTATTGAGTAACTATTGACCAATACTATGGGTATACATAGGTATATATAGTTACTAATTGTTTATTGTTCATAATTCTTTTAAGTTACACTAATACAGATATATCTGTATTGATTTTTACCTTATCCTTATTATATAGGCTTTCGAATTTAACTTATATCTAAAACTACTCCTACAGATTTTTGCATATTCGACCTTAAGTGTTTTTTTTTTTTTTCCCACCTGACATCTGAGGCCTCAAATATTATTTTTTTAAACTAATATATTAATTCAAAGATTCGTTAACTTTAATTTGACATATTAAAGGCCAGTTTGTTGTGATTTACTGAGGGCTGCAAATGGATTATTTTTATTAATATTTAACTATTCAGATGTTCTTCATTAAAAAATAGTCAGATTATCAGCAAACAAAAATAATTCGCTGCTGGAGCACAAATATTATGACAAACGTTATTCACAATTTTATTTTAGTTACATATATGTTTTAAACTTATTTGTGGAACCAAATCTGTCAATAGTAGTAATTTTTTTTTACATATACTTCATTTATAACGAATGGGATAGTTTCACAGTATGTAGGAGGAAGAATGAAAGTAGTGAACACACTCACACACAAAAAAGGAAAAATTAAATCTTTCTTCCACCTGTA
>KZ807843.1:46511-57796 GCA_000696205.2 Oncopeltus fasciatus
TATATATATATATAAACACAATCATACCACTTCCATTTTCAGAGTATTATTGCCTTAAACATAAAAATAAGCATGTATTCAAAAGTATTTTTAATATTCTAGGGCTATTTTTAAGTTTGACTAACAAACTCACCCTTTATAAGACATTAATGAGACCTGCCTGGACGTGTGCAGTGTGGGGAACTGCTAAACCGTCCAACATCCAAATAATACAGCCCTTCCAATCTAAAATCCTCTAAATCATAGTTAATGCACCCTATTACATCGCCTCCTTACTCCACTCCACTATGACCTTGAAATCACTTTTGTTAAAGCTTCATCACTACCCTTTTTAATAAATTCCACTCCGACCTTTCCATGCATCACAATCCTTTAGCCCAAACTCTATCCAGTAATAACCATCCTAATAACCCAACATGCAGCCTGAATAGAAAATGGCCGCGTGACTTCCTCATTGCTAACACTTCATAATAACATTAGTCATAATCATTTCACTTCATTTTCATAATAATAAAATGAAAAAAAAAAACAACAACAAACAACTGTAAATATTGTAAATAGTGATTTACTAGTACTGTAATTGGGCAGTTTCTCCATTAAGCTATACTACACGGTAATTTAAATATTTATGTATTTCAAATACAGAGTTTCTTGACCGTAGATATATATTCATGTACTTCAGTTTTTTTTTTTTTTTAATTTGATGTATATTAACTTATATTGTATATATTATTATTTCTATTAACCAGCACATTACAAGTTGCACAAAATGTGTAGAATGTAATCACTAATAAAGTTGTATTAAGAAAAAAAAAAAATAAAAAAAAAGTTCTAGGAGGACGCTAGGGTAGTTCATGGGATCCGGACGGATGTGACAGTATCACAATCCTGAGTCTGCTGGTTCGAATCCCGCCCAGAGCAATCTTTTATTCATTAATAAAAGCTTTTCCTGAGCCATGGATGTTAAGAATGTGATGGCAACCAGTAGATAGCCCCTCCCACCATGACTAAACGGGAGACTAACAATAATTTTTTTTTATATTAAAATTTTTTTTATGGGAAAAGGGAAGTAGGGGGGTAGCGCAACATATTCAATGGGTGGGGGGGTTAAATATTTTTAAAATGTATTTTAAAAATTATTTAAATAAAACAATTTAAATTGTATAAATTGGTTGAGTAGAGGCATTTTATTTATTCTTAAAATTTTGACCGTTAAAACTTTCATGTATTCATGACTTTTTTTCATTTAAAAATAATATCATTTGATAGATTCAACATCTTTTAAAAACTCATTGATAATTAAAAGTTAGAATAAATTTCCTTTCGTGAAAAAATAATTAGAGCCATAAAATAATTTGTGTGGATCATCTGATTCGAACCTGAAGTTCATCGAAGAAAATGTTTTTAAAATTCATTTAGCACTCCTCTTTAGTAAAACTCATTTTACCACTCATAATTAGATTTAGAAAAAATTCATAGAATTCAAGAAGTCTACTTAATTAAATCACTATGCCACACAATAGTTAAAGTAAAAACCCTACATTAAAAGAGACGTCGTTCAGTGTCCTAATTGCCAACAATTCGGGCATACCAAGAGAGCCTGCAACTACATCTACCAGTGCGTAAAATGTGACTGCGCACATAACAGTTCTGCCTGTCAAAAGATGAGGAAAGAATCTGCAACTTGTGCCCTCTGCGAAAATAAAAAACACCCTGCTTGCTATAAGCATGTCAATCAACAAATATCTGCGAAGCCACATGCAACCCGGAATCCAGGATCTAATTCAAGGCCTATCCAGCTAGGAGTTTCTTATGGTTCCGCAATTCAAATACAAGAACTAAATCCACAGGTGCCTAATCAGTCTCATCCAAAACCCAGAACGAGAACATTGTCGCGTATTGGACGCTAACCTCAACTACAACAAACACAAGCGCCCCACTTTGCCGCGGACCAGCCCAGGCATGAAGAACCTCTACTTCAGCTCCAGCCTCCTAAGAGAGAGCGACCTGCCATCTCCCTCATTCCTCCACCATCATAATCAAATTATCTTCGAACCATTCTCCACTCCTTAATCTCGGAATTCCGTGGCCTCCTTACTCCTCTCATAAACCTTTTGACGACAGTAGTCGCTAAAGTGACTTCCTCAACTACCTTAATATTTTATCAACTACCTTTGGAACGCTAGTAGCATTCAAACCCATATAAACGAGCACAAACTGACTCTGGAAAACAAAAGTACAGACGATCTCTTACTTACGGAAACAAGACTAATCAGAAAAAAATTCAACATACCAGGGTATACTACTAATGAAACTGATCACCCAGACGGACGAGCTCACGGTGGAACTGCGCTTCTTATTCGCACTTCTATTTCCTATTATGTAATACCTTACACCCCAACAGGCTCTCTCCAACATACTACTGTGTCTATCACTACTAGCACCTCTCTAATCACCTTTTCTGGAGTGTTTTACCCTCCATTAAATATATCACCTCAGGCCAATACCAAGAGCACATTAAATTTTTAGATTATAATCGTAACACCTGCAGTAGGGCACGAGAACGACCAACTCCCATGGCCGTGCTCTGTATTTCAGAATATGACAACTTTGTATTGCATCTCACAATCTCTCTTCTTTATGTCCGTCTTTTCCTACCTATTGGCCCACAGATGTAAACCGTCTTCCCAATATTCAGGATTTTTTCATCTGTAAAATATAATTCTTTTCCATTCTTTCCTCTGACCACAGTCCTGTCTTCCTTGCACTATCTTTCACACCCATTCCCAAGAAAAATGTCACAAATCTTAATAAATTGTCCCATTGACTGGGTTTTTTTTCGAAGCACTATTAGAAGAGTCGCTTGACCAGCGACCCTTTAAAACCCTGGATGATGGTGTCCAGTTTCTTACTACCATGATCCGGCAGTGTTTTTGGAAGGCTAACTTAAAACCCACTCCACTAGAAATTCACCTGAATCCGTCCCTGATTCAATAAGAAACTCATACTGGCAAAGCGAAAAGTTTGAGCCTAGTTTCAAAGGTACAGGCATCCCTCAGATCGTAGGGAGGCTAATCAGCTATCCCTTATCATAAAACAAAAATTAGGTGCTTTAATGCCTACTTGTCTTTTCCCTCAGCAGCAGGAAAATCCCTCTGTACTGCAACTCGATGAATTCTTAAACACCATGAAGTGTCCTCCCCCTTGCATCGAGAAGATGGTTTATGAGCCTCTTCCGACAAAGAAAAAGACCAAAAGTTTGCCCAGCTTCTAAAGCAAATAATCCTCACCCAGATTCTTCTCAATAAACCTGTCAAACATTTTTCTCAGTTCCAAAGTTACCTATTCCTAATAATACCCTTCCTTTTTTCCTTTGTCCTTTTTATTGCCCTCTCTTGCAACTGGCCGCTTTCCCTTTGTACCTTCCGCCTCTTACCTTCTCCCCCACCTTTTTACCTCCCACATTGTGTAGAAGGAAAATTTATACTTCAATCATGGAAATGTGAACTTAGGGACAGGACGTCCTCTCTCATCTTCATGATAGGTAGGTGTGGCAAATTACTGCTTTAATGTTATTCAATTTTTTTTTTGTCAATAAGTTGTTGTTTGCATGTTTTTTCAAATTGGTTTTTTTCAAAATCTTTTTAAATTCTCTTACATAGCTTTCTACATTCATACTCTTGATATCNCCATAGCAAGTGATTAGGATAATAATTTGTATTACATGAATGCCTAGAGCAAGAAGTGGATTGCTCATCTTGTAAAGCACAAGGTAGTAGCCCCACCAATACACCCAAAAAAAATCAATTAAATAATCTAGAATGAAGAGAAACCCACAGTGACCTAATAGAAAATAACTTGCCAGGATGGAACTGATCAAAATCCAATGTTGGAATGCTAAAACAATGCATGAAACAGAGGAGGTGGCGGGAAGAGAAATGACCCTAAACAGCTTAAGATATAAGCCCAAATGGAGTTTTTGACTGTTAAGACTATTAGTAGAGAATTTATTGGTCAAGGTTGATCCAAAAAAAAATACAATTAAAATAATGGATTTTTTTTGTATCAACCTTGACCGAACCCTAAGAAATATTCTTACCAATAATCTCCATGGTCAAAAACTCTCCATTTGAAATATTGTTTATTGTCAATGTAGAACCTCTTTGGTAATAATTGAGTTAAGTATTTTTTTTAATAATTAGAGAAAGATAGATTTTAGGTATTTTGTAAATTAAACATATTTTTTCGGGAATTATTATTTATTTTAAGGAGGACAATCGTTAATTATAATAATAATATACTGCTAGAAGAAGCGCTAGATATCTAGTCCCCAGAAGCCTGTTCAACATTCATTATCTCTGTGAGAGGTGCAGCTCTCTCTCTGTTACCTTTATCTCATAGTTGAAGTTCAAATAGTTTTTGAATACTCGTTATTCTTCAGTTAGTAAAACAAATGTTATTATTATTGACATGATAATTGTATGGTGTTTAAAAGTTATCTAATTCCCCTTGTGAGGTTTATTTTAGAGACAAAACTTAAGATACATAGTTGTCAGTTCCCATAATTAGGTGAATGAATTTTCTTCATATTTTATTTTTTAGTTCTATGTCTTCCTTTTTTGAATATATACGTTGCTGGTTTGATGAATGTGACCAATTATTCTTATTGGTGTATTTGTGTGTATATGTGTGTGTGTCAAGTTATCTACTTCAGGAATGTAGTACAGTTATATCAGTGTTCTGATAACATATTACTTGTCAGAGTATTTTTAGATAGTTTTTTTTTTCTCTTGACAGAATGTCTCACCATAGTGATGATACTATGCTAATGGCTACGAGTGATAGCTTTTGGGAGCCTGGAAATTATAAGAGAACAACTAAAAGAATTGAGGATGGCTATAGGCTATGTTCTGATCTGATTACATTAATTCAAGAAAGAGCAGATATTGAGAAAGATTATGCTAAAACATTGAAAACTTGGTCAAGAAAGTGGAATGATACAATCGAAAAAGGTGAGATCATGGAAATATTTATTTTTCCAACCAACTTAAATGTTTTAATGTAAAACTGACTTATTATATTTAGTCACATAATTTAATATAAAATAGCATTGATAACTATCAAGAGCTACATGTATTTATTTATTTATTTATTTTTTTTTGGGGGGGGGGTGAGTATGTATCCTATATTAGGAATATTTCTTTTTTATATTTTTTTCCATTATTGCTATGTTTCCTAGCTTGTAAATTTGCTATTACTCTTTTTTAGGGGTATTGAAGGATTCTATTGGTCTCAGTGTTTTCTTTACCATTGTAACCTTAGTCAGTATTAGGTCTATTTTAAATTTGATAAGATTGTACTGATGTTTTATATTTGTTTTCTATGATAACAGTAATTTGAGTTAGTTTAATTGCTACTCCTCTTGAGCTGACTAATAATCAACTTAAAGGGAAAATTAATTTAACACTTCAAGTTAACCATTAAAATTGTTTTGTCTCAAGACTAAGTAAATACAGATACTTATTACTCAATTATTTGTAATGTTTTTATTCACTGGAAAAAAAAAAAAAATCTCAATAAAGTTGTTTTCTTTCTAGTAAAGAAAACATAGACAACATCCTGGGTGTTTTTGAAAATATTTTTTATCAAGGTTGCTGACTGTTGTTCTGTCATTTTACTTAGATAAATATTCTAAAATTATTCCTTTTTTTTTTATTTTTAAATTTATATTTACTATAGATAGGTTTTTATAATCCAATAATGTATTTAACTATGCCGTCATGCTATAAGAATATAAATTGTTATAACCCTACTTTTCAACTTATTAAATCATTTATAACACTCCATTTTGTTGATTCTAGAGTAAAATAAATCCCAGTGTATTTCACCTCTCTCTTCTTGGGAACAGTTTAACCAATTTTCAATTAATACATTTTTGGATTATTCTTGCCATCAGACTATGTTGCCTTATTTTATATAAATTATTTCTGAATATTTTATAGGCTTGAAATTAAAAATAATCTTGAGCAACAAAATTATAAATCTTGTCAAGACTCTTTTGTTTAATTAATATATTTTATTTATGTTCAGAGTTTATTAATGATTTATCCAGTTTGTTTTTATTACTTCTCAAATAAAGTATCAATTTTCAGATGAGGTTTCTCATGCCCTGGCATTTTGAATTAAGAAGGTTCAATTTCAAAACCCCCAGGAAGAAATTTTCTAAAAAATAGAAAAAAAAATTATTTATAAGTTATAGTATTAAATTTTAATTACAATTTTATGAGTCACATCTTTATCTGTGAAGTATGGTATTGGGTTTTTTGATAATAACCACCCTTTCCCCCATATTGTATTGGAGATTCCCTGGTTATAAATTTCTATCATTTATTTTTTCAGTTTACAATGATAAATTTAGTACCATTCTTTTTACTTATTTTCTTGAAAGAAATATCATTAGCTAGTGTTTGAAATGTTAATAGCATGATTTCCATATTTAAATTATAATTTAGAGAGAAAGGTTATGCTGACCTTAGCTTCTTAATTGGTTTTTTGTTGAATTACTAGAATAAATAAATAGATTGTGGCCTGGTTTTACCAATTATTTATTGATATCAAATGTTTAGAATAGTTTTAAATAAAATATTGAAGTTAAAATGAAACATTAATTAAAATAGAAAGACAACCTTCATATCATCCTTGATCACTGATCGTTACTAATCCTTTTTTGTTGGGGTTTCTTGTTTGTCTTATAAATGCTGCAGTAGTTTTGAGTGGCACAAGAGATTTTATAAATGTCATTGCTTCTGTCAGGGGAATGGGGTCAGAATTTTAATTTTACATATAAATTTTTGAATTTATTTTGTTGGAAAAACCTATACATAGGGGGACAAACATTTGGGGAAGGTTTTAATTTGGGCCTTGTTAATTTTTTCGGTTAGAGTAGGAATGTAGGGTATAGAATGGAACATGGGAATGTCAGAGGGAGGGGNTCAAGGATGATTTCCAAAAATCGAACCTCCTATTTTTTCTCTCCATCTTTTATTGAAGGGGGCTCTTTATCCAGTCCCTTGTTCTTTGTGATTGGCACAATGATCATTTATTAGGACTGATATTCAACTCCTGTCCAAGACTCCATTTTGATGCCAGATTGAAGAGGAGTTAGATTTTTTTTAGTAGAATGTCCTTGTATTAGCCTGTAATTACAACCATAAGGTCATAAGTATAACTTAATCCTTCATAGCCCTCATTAGTGAGAGATCTACTATGAGGAAGTTCATAATGGACTTCTAAACACCATAATGATGGTCCACATTAGAGGAGGAAAGTTCCCCCTCTTTTGAGGCATCCTCTTTTAAACAGAAATATATAATAAATTTAATGAGAAGGTTCTTCATCAGGTTCAGAGTTTCTTCAACGGGGACCTTGGTGAAGAGGGACTTCACGAGTGGAATGAGAATCATAAAAAATTTTAAGCAAGTCGCATGTGGCCTTATTTTTTTATTTATTTTTTTTGTTCTCTGCCATGCATGGATCCTTTTTATTGTTTTGTATATTATTACAGAAAATTTTATACTATTTTTTGAACATCCCTAAATTGTTGGGATATTCTGATCCTGATAATGACCATCCCCTTTTAACCCTAGAGTCTTATGCTCTATAACCCCAATGATAACATTGGCTTGTTGAAATAAATGTGACATCCAGAGGCAAATACCAATGATGATTCAGTTCCTTACTTTTTATCATTCTAATTTTTCTGAAACACTGGTGAACTTTTGAGTAGGACTGAGTAATTCAAAATATTATTTACTATTTTTTCTTTTAGGCCCAGAGTATGGTACAACTGAAGCTGCATGGAAAGGTGTTCTGATAGAAGCTGATCATCTATGTGATTTACACATGAGAGTTAAAGATGATCTTGGTAATGTAGTTATTCAAGCTGTCAAAAATTGGCAAAAGGATAGTTATCATAAAGTAAGCATATTTATGAAGCAGAAATTTCTTACATGAATAATAAATAAACATTTGCTCTTATTTGTTGTCTTATTAGTTTTTTCATTGAAATACATTTGATTTAATATAATATAATATTTTTTTAAGTCTTTAATACAAATAAAAGAACGAAAAGAGATTGAAGATGCATTTAAAAAAGCTCAAAAACCTTGGGCTAAACTGTTAGCTAAGGTAAACAAAGCTAAAAATGATTACCATAGTGCCTGTAAAACAGAAAAGTCTGCATCAAACCAAGAACGTAATGCTAGCGGAGATAGTTCCTTATCAATGGACCAGGTATCTACATAAATTCTCATATTCTTTGTGTTTTATTTATTATATTAAAGTACTCATAATAATGTTATTATACTCAATTTGTCTATTTATTTTTAGGTTAAGAAGATGCAAGATAGAGTAGCAAAAACAAAGGATGATGTTCAGCGTTGCAAAGAGAAATACGAAGTTGCACTGCAAGAGCTAAACAGTTACAATCCTAAGTACATGGAAGATATGACAGTTGTCTTTGAAAAGTGCCAAACCCTTGAAGCTCAAAGGCTTCAATTTTTTAAAGAGACTCTATTCTCTTTACACAAATATCTAAATATTTCTCAAGATCCTAAGTAAGTTTTTCCCACTTATTAAAGATTAATTAATAAAAATTATATTCAATTAATAATGGCATTTGTAAAAGGAGTATAACCTATATAATTAGGAATATTTCTTTTTTATATTTTTTTCCATTATTGCTATGTTTCCTAGCTTGTAAATTTGCTATTACTCTTTTTTAGGGGTATTGAAGGATTCTATTGGTCTCAGTGTTTTCTTTACCATTGTAACCTTAGTCAGTATTAGGTCTATTTTAAATTTGATAAGATTGTACTGATGTTTTATATTTGTTTTCTATGATAACAGTAATTTGAGTTAGTTTAATTGCTACTCCTCTTGAGCTGACTAATAATCAACTTAAAGGGAAAATTAATTTAACACTTCAAGTTAACCATTAAAATTGTTTTGTCTCAAGACTAAGTAAATACAGATACTTATTACTCAATTATTTGTAATTTATTTATTCACTGGAAAAAAAAAAAAAATCTCNTTCATATTCTGGTCAATGATGTAATGCAATCTGCTTCTCTAATTAAACATTTAAAATAAAATATCAAAATGATAATAATAAGTTATCTACCAAAATATTAAGAAAAATAATTTTTAAAATGTAGGGGAAAAAACTGTCAAAGATAAACAGGTGAGAAAAGCTGGATTTGGTGGAGCACTAATAGTAGTTAAACTCGAGTAACTAGAGAAAAACAATCTCCATATGTATGTTCACATAGGCTTCCACGGTCGTCAGATGTATTTACAGTTTCTTCCAGGTTGGACCGCGTCAAGTTGTTGATAGTTGCCGAGCTTTCGCACATCCTGTGATGGCTTCTTCAGGGCTGAATAAAGAATGAGAGCTGTTTTCAAATCCAGGGGTACTTATACCCGTCGTGGTCCGGTCCTTGGGCGAAGTCTGCCTTCCCATTGGTTGATACTGTGTTCTGGCGGCTGGTCTCTGGAGTAGTCAGGTAGCTGGTCACTGATTGGGTGGATCTTCTTGTCAACTAGCAGTGGTTTCCAGTTCTTGCTGAGTCTGTAACCATCTTCCCTGTTGATATTTTTCAGATTCTTCGTTATTTCGATGGCTTCTCTGATGGTGCGTCGATAGTAGTTGCTTTCCCGGGCCAGTACTGAAGCGTCTTCGAATTTGATGTGGTGGCTGGTGTTGGTGAAGTGTGTTGCTAGAGCTGATCTCTACGTGCGTCCGAGTTTGATATTTACTATGTGTTCTTTGAGGCATGTGTCGATCGTCCTTCTGGTTTTCCCGATGTAAGAAGTTACGCAGGAGCAGGGAATCTTGTATATTCCTGGAGTCCGAAGTCCAAGATTATCCTTAGGTTTCGGAAGGATATCGGTTATTTTCCTGTCCGTTCTGAACGTTGTTCTTATCTTATGATTCCTGAGTATCCGGGCGATCTTCTCTGTTGTCCCTTTGACATTGGTGATGGTTACCTGTCCTCGGAATTCTTCTGCTTCCCGCTCTTTCCTGTTGGGCTGCCCATTTCTTTTCCTCTGGACCTTGTCTACAGTGTTGCGGTCGTAGCCATTCTTCATGAAGGCGTTCTTTAGGTGTCTTCTTTCTTTCGGCAGTTGAGCTGGTTCTGAGAGTATCTCCGCTCTGTTGAGTAGAGTGTTGATGAATCCTTCCCTCTGAGCCGGGTGGTGGTGTGACGTGGCATGCAGGTTTCCTGTAGATTGAGTGGCTCAAGAGGTGATCCTTCTTTGTTACGAGGACGTCCAGAAACGGTAGTCTTCCTTCTTCGAGTTCCATGGTGAATTGGATGTTCTCGTGCACGTTGTTCAAATGTTGTAGGAACCCTTCCAGCGAGTCTCGGCCGTGTCTCCAGATGACAAACGTATCGTCAACATACTGATACCAGCAGACCGGCAGTTGTGGTGCAGAGTCGAGAGCTCTCCGTTCGAAGTTTTCCATGTACAGGTTGGCTGCGAGTGGTGATCCCATGGCTGCTCCTTCCAGCTGTGTGTAGTTCTTGCTGTTGTAGAGAAAGTAGGTCGATTGGAGATTTAACTTTGCCAGATTAAATTCTTCTTCCGTGAGAAGGTTCTTCATCAGGTTCAGAGTTTCTTCAACGGGGACCTTGGTGAAGAGGGACTTCACGTCGAAGCTGACCTCACAAAGCTGTCCACTCCCAGCCAACCTGTACATGGAAGACTTCGAACGGAGAGCTCTCGACTCTGCACCACACGCCTCAAAGAACTCATTGCAGATATCAAACACGGACGCACGGAGAGGTCAGCTCTAGCAGAACACTTCACCAACACCAGCCACCACATCAAATTCGAAGACGCTTCAGTACTGGCCCGGGAAAGCAACTACTATCGACGCACCATCAGAGAAGCCATCGAAATAACGAAGAATCTGAAAAATATCAACAGGGAAGATGGTCACAGACTCAGCAAGAACTGGAAACCAGCGCTAGTCGACAAGAGGATCCAGCCAATCAGTGACCAGCTACCTGACTACTCCGGAGACCAGCCGCCAGAAGACAGGATCAACCAATGGGAAGGCAGGCTTCGACCAAGGACCGGACCACGAAGGGTATAAGTACCCCTGGATTTGAAAACAGCTCTCATTCTCTATTCAGCCCTGAAGAAGCCATCACAGGATGTGCGAAAGCTCAGCAACTATCAACAACTTGACACGGTCCAACCTGGAAGAAGAAACTGTA
>KZ807843.1:170971-183899 GCA_000696205.2 Oncopeltus fasciatus
ATAAATTATATATTTTATATAAAACAAAAATACTAAACTCACAAAATATTTCTAAATGAAATTTTTTTCTCGAAGCTCCTTTCTATAAAGCGTCATTAGAGGCTCAAATAACTGCTCTACTAAGTTTATATTGAATCGATCCTATGATATTGATTATTTAATCATTTTAGCTAGATGTGAGTCAAACCTAGTAAAATTTCATAGTTTAGAATGTTTGTTAGCTAATATTGAATGTAGTAATTTTGTAGTTGTTGCAACCCTATCAGTAAAAATCTTGATTATGATAACGTTGGGATGGGGGCTGGGAACATTCTTGCACCCCTCCTAACGAAGATAAAAAAATGAAAAAGAAACCTAAATATTTGTAATCCCCAGGAGAGAGTATTCATGGTTTGTGGAAAAGAATATTTTGAGGGTGCTCACAAACAGAGTTGATAAAAGGTTAGCAAGATTCCCCTCGGTTCAAAACATTGTTGTAATCCGCCACGGATGCCATGTAAGCTCGCTCAACATAGATGCCAGAAGAACTGTGGATGAATTTTGGTGCACGAAGAATGAATAAAAGCAAACGCATGGTCACAGACAGCCTAAATGAAAAATATTTAGGAAACTTAATTATTATTAAAGTTGAAAAATGTATACAGTAGCTGTATTTTTGTGCTTACTACGTGAAAAGTAAAAGTAAATACTTACTAGTTTGTCTATTTAATGTATTTACCTGTTCTTTTTTCAGCATCTCTTATTGCTATGTCTTCAAGGACAAAAAGTTCACTTCTTCCTTTTTGGTTTGCTGCATACATCACAAGTTGTATTGTTCCAGGATTACCATTTGTCAGTGCTGCAAGTTCTACTCTAAAAATGGGCCCCTCTGAATTGGTTGTATTTAGACAGTATTTTAAAGTAACTGAATCTACAGCCTCTAAGTGAAACGTTTGAGATAGTCCACCATCAAATCCTGCAATGCATTCAACTTCCAGCCAATCACCTGTTGTGTTAACAGTAGATCGTAGGGTACAATTATGAAGTGGCCCAGGTTTAGCTAAAAAAAAAAAAAAAAATAAAAAAAATATTCCTCCTATCTACTTAATGTTATATCATTTTTAAGAATTTCTCAATAGTAATGACAAGACTAAGTTACCAGTTACTATTNTATTTTTTTATAAAAAGTAATACAAGCTTTTGAGACTATTTAGTTTTTTTTTCAAATAAGATTTTTTGTATAAGATAAAGGTAGATAATGATTATTCTAATAAGAGTATTTAAGAATAGACAGCAGATAAGTCATACTTATTAAATGGAACTAAGTAATTAATATTAAAAGAGTAATTAATATCTATCTAATAATGTAAAACGGAATACTTACTTGCTGGAACTACCTGGAAAGTGCATGGTTCCGATTGCCTACCTATACTATTTGTAGCCCAACAAGTTAGCGTTCCATAATCCTTCTCAGAATTTGGTGTATATACTAGCTCACTTACAGTGCCGTTTGATGTTCCATACCTATGGAAAAACCAAAAAAAAAAACAACTTTAAAATGGCTGAAAAATTACAATAATTTAATTTTAGGTAATAAAAAAAGATTCTAAAATGTGAAGACGGTGTATTGGGTAAATGAAGTCAACTTCACTCATTTAATGTTAGCATATCTTTCTCTTTCAACTCTTCAAAATATAAAATAATACATTAAGCGAAACTAATAATAACAGTAATCTTGATGTTTCTAATAAAAGTACCTTTCAAAAATAGAAAATGTAAGACAGCGATTACACTTGTGAAAATAAACTAAAATGAAGCTTAAATAAACAAATAAATTAATTGTGGTATGTAATCCCACGTTACATTTTCTACTAGAAATGCAAAGAGAGCCAGAAAAAAAAATCTTACTATCTCAGCCCTGAGGTAGTAAGATTTTTTTTCTGACTCCCTTTGCATTTCTGGTAACTTAATTAATTCAGCAAATTAAACTTTTGATACCGCTGAAGTCATAGAAATTACTTAGTGCTCTCTAAATATCCCAAATAAGAGTATTACTCAGAATCTTAAGTGAACTTAAGAGGATTTAGGATGTGTGTAGGGAGTGGGTTTGGTGGGAGGGCTAGATGACGCTTCTCATACTGCTGACTGATGTATAGCAGGCGTCGTCTAGTTCTTCGGGGGTTTTGAGGGAGGTAGTGAGGTCGATGGTGGATTCTAGTTGGAATTGAAAATCCTCCCAATTCATGGGTACATCTATTAGGGTCTTTAAAGGGAGGCTTAGGAATAGGCGTAAGGGATAGTCTAAAGGGTTATTATTATTTCTACCACCAATGAATATAGAACTCTCATACCTTATATTCTCCGTCTTCAATGGTTTCTATACAGAAACCATTGAAGACGGAGAATATAAGGTATGAGAGTAAGGGATAGGTTTAGGATTATGGGGCTGTGATCTGAGGAAATTTCAGTAGGGTTTAAAGAGGAAAGTAGGATATAATGAGGAAACTGATGTATGTTTTTGTGGAAGATAATGAGTGTAGGTAGGAGAGTCAGGGGGACAGGGTAGTGACGTTGTTGGAACAGATTGAGGAGTAGTAAGCGACCACGGGATTTGGTCATTCAAGAACCCCATTGCAAGAGCTCCGCATTAAAGTCGCCCCCCCCTCCCCCTTTGAAGAAAGAGCCAAGGATTTTGAAAATTTAGTAACATCACTTGCTGTTATGATCTTATTAGGGTGGCATATCGATAGAAAAGGCCATCGTTGAAATTGACCCCACAGTTGCTTGAATCATGTTTGTAAGATCAAAGGAAATGACATGGTAGGATAGGGAGTTATGGACTAACACCGCAGTTCATCCATGAGCTGTACCGCCTGGGGGTCTGTTCTGTAGGTATTAAATCCTGTAATATGAAAGTTTTTTTGTTTTATTAATTTTGTTTCTGTAAATAAGTCAATGGTGTACGTTCAATGTTTTGTAGTACTGTAGTAAGTTCGTTTAAATGCGTCAGGACACCGTTAGCGTTCCATAAAAGGATAGACAAGGATGAGAAAGGAATTATGGAATTACAGGGGCTGTGTCTTCAAAAAACAGTGGTAGGAGTGCCTTATCTGTTCCTCTTCCAGAGCTTAAAACATCAAGAAGAACCTAAGTCAGTGAGTTCTTCTTTGATGTCATCGATCGGTGTAGTTTGGGGGAGGTTCCCAATGACAGCAAGTAGTGTCCTCTCTTGTTTAAGCTGGTATGTGGGGAACTGGGCATTTTCCGATTTCAGGTAGCTTACTTTCTCCCTGTTAGAATGTGAGTCAGGATTGATTTTTGTATCTGTCTTTCGGCTCATTCATGTTTATTTTCCACGACCTACTTTCTCATCCAGCTGTCTGCAAATCAGGCCAAAATTTGATATATTTTTAACGAATATTGGAAGGGGGCTTTGATACTCGCTGCGAGGTTTCAGAGGTCACCATGGTATCTTCATTAGAGCGCACATTGAATGAGATCGCTGTGAAAAATGTTGAAGGCTCTGTGAGCTGTGCTGTAGTGGTTTGAGGGGGGTCGAGCGACCCGGTTTCGGTGGGTGAGACTGTAGGTTGATGTGGATTATTAACTGGCGATGCAGTTCTACTTGTGGTGGAATTGTGTTTTTTCATTTAAGATGGAAGATGAAGGCGTCTTTTTGGCTATATTTTTTTCTTGTGTTATTTTATTTTTAGGTCGATAGGATAATGTGTTAGAAGCAGGTTTACCGGGTTTGGGAAACACGATTATTTCTGAAAATTTCCTGAAAAATTTCCAATGTGGAAAATGGGTGGTAAGAAGGACACAATTATAGAGGTAAGTCAGGAAGACGATTTCCTTTTGTGGAAGATTTCGAAGTATTAGCTCGGTGATAAGGTCATAGGCGGGTGCTTTCCGCTAAGGCAGATGGTTAATAATGTACTTGACCTCAGAAGGTATTACTGCCTTAATCGGTAAGGACATTGGTAATGGTATATCAAGTGACTCCTCAACCTCCGCGTTATTGGACAAGTTATCGGGATTTGGATGAGGAGTAAATGTTTGCTTTAGATGCTGGGCAAACATTTGGGCCTTGTCTTTGACGGAAGAGGCACAGTTACCATATTTTCGACGCAAGGGGGCAGAAAGTTCATGATATTTTAGGATCCTGCGAGTAACAGTCCAGGGGGAATTTTATGCTGCTGAGGTAGGCAATAAATGCCTTATTTAGTAAAGCACCTAGTTTTTGTTTTACGAGATGGCATAGCTGGTTGAACTCCCTACAGCCTGAGTGATGACTGTACCTCTGGAAGAGGGCTCGAGCTTGACGCTTAGCCAGTATGAGGTTTTAATATAATCAGGGAGGGGTTCAGCTGAATTTACATTGTAGCGGGTGCTGGTGGGTTTTAAGTTTTAAAGACATTGCTGAATCTTAACAGCAAAACTATCCAGGTGATTGGTGATGTAGTGATGTCTTTGCTCTTTTTATGCTTTCCTACTCTGTCGAATAGATTGGGTAGCAGTTTTGATCTCTCTCATACCACAATATCTAACCTAAAACAGTAATTTAATATAATAATTTCTTAACATTATTAGTGACAAAAATGTTAAGAAATTCTTATATTAAATTACTATTTTAGGTTAGTGTGTTAATAATACAGTATTTTATGGAAAATAAATTCTCTTTCAATTATAAAAGTAAAAAGAAAATGTATATTAGTAAAGGATTGTTACCTGGAAGGTGCAACTGCAAAACTTTCTCCACTGTTATTAAATAGCCAAAGGAAAGAAAGGTCTGTTGGATCTGATGACACGATGCATCTAACTTTAACCGCTTCCTCCAACGAGGCTCCAATAACTACAGGCTCGTTGTACATGCAGACTGGTGCATCTTTAATAAACAAATAAACACTCATTTACTGCTGCTGATACATTTCCACATTAATATTTTAGAATTGATTGGATAATGTTTTAAATAAACATATGTATTTAAAAAAATAGAAATTGTGTGTAATTTAGGCAGGTGTAGATCAATGGATTATTGACCCCTAATACTGCATTAGACCTTTAGAACGTGAAAAAAAAAAATAATAAGATCGATTAATTTTTTCATGTTTCCTTGAAAAATGTATTTTAACAAGGCTTTTCGTACATTCAGATAAAAAATAGTTGTTATAAATAATTTGATACACATTCCATAAAAGTTTTTCATTATTAAGAATACTACTGTATTTTCATATAATATTGCATATTTTAAATATTATAACAATTTGTATGATTCCCAGGGTGAAATAATTTTAGTAAACTAGTAAATATATTAATTTGAGTATACGCCAGAATATTCAATGTCTTAAACAATAAATGCGACGGAACAGAATACAAAAATCTTAGTAACTCAGCCGAGACTCGAACCGTAGTAAAGTTCGATTGATGTTCGATTCGAATGAATTATTTAGCTAGCCTCGGTTGTGCAATGGTCAGCATACTTGCCCGGAAAGCAGGAGATCCGAGTTCGAGTCCCGGCTGAGTTAGTAAGATTTTTTTATTCTGTTCCCTTGCATTTATTGTATAAAATTTATGTGGGATTAAATACCACAACTAAAGTCATTATTTCAATGCCTTAATTTTTGTAATGTATTTATAGTGCATTATACACAAATACGCACATACATACATATAATATTATAGCAATAAAACTAAAATAACTTTTATTCATCATGTTTGAAAATGAGAAAACAGTTCTTCACAAAGGTACGACCTTGCTCTTTCTACACTTGGAATCTATGAACCGACTCATAGAACCACTCATTATTTTCAAAGAATCAATATAAACAAGAATTATTTTAAATATAATTTATTCAAGGATTTTAATTAGGATTTAGAAAGGTATTAAAACCACAAAAATATATTGAAAACTGTGGATAAAAGTCTGAAAACATATTTTANACTAAGTGTGCGTTTACTGTTTCAGAATGAACCAGTAACGCAGAACATGAGTTCCGGAGTGCTATTTAGTACGCAGAGCTTAGTCCTGCAGGGAGTAACCCGTCAGAATGGGGGGCGTTATACATGTTTGGCTGCCAATACCAGAGGCCAGACATCAAGTGAAGCTGTTTTCTTAAGGATTCAATGTAAGTTTTCTTAGGTAAATAACCTAAAGGGTTATTATCACTACCAATGAATATATTACTATCATACCTTCTATTATCCGTCTTCATTGGTTTCTGCAAACCATCTTCTGTTGGTGAGCGCTTTTGGACATTGTCCATGAATACAGTGACAGTGAACACATATATTCGGCCACGAAGATGGACAATGTCCGAAAGCGCTCACCAACAGAAGATGGTTTGCAGAAACCAATGAAGACGGATAATAGAAGGTATGATAGTTCTATATTCATTGGTAGTGATAATAACCCTTTAGGTTATTTACCTAAGAAAACTTACATTGAATCCTTAAGAAAACAGCTTCACTTGATGTCTGGCCTCTGGTATTGGCAGCCAAACATGTATAACGCCCCCCATTCTGACGGGTTACTCCCTGCAGGACTAAGCTCTGCGTACTAAATAGCACTCCGGAACTCATGTTCTGCGTTACTGGTTCATTCTGAAACAGTAAACGCACACTTAGTCTAGGGAAACAATGTACATTGAGATTTCTTGGTTCGGCATTGTCCTTGGGCAGTCTTTTCAAGGCTGAAAAGATACCAGTGTGCCGGTAAAATACAAATACGCTATAAATTGTGAAAAAAATGTCAACATAAAGAAATTTGACACTGCAAAACACAGACCTCCACAACATTTTAAAAATTATATTTAAAATCATTTTCAGATGTGGAACAACTGAATTTTTTTCTTTACATCTGAAAATTGTTAAGTTACAAAAATAAGTAAAAACTTTCAGCTTTAATTATCTTCTTTCTGTAGTTTTAGAAAGTAATTAAATACTTTCACATAATTTTTTTTTTATAGTTAAGCTATTTTTTAAGACTTGTACTATTGGTTTTTTAAAGAAAAAAATACTTTCTCATACTTGAAATATTTAACACTATTGATGGTTCATAGATTTCATAGGGAATTAGGGTGCTGTATAAAGGCAAACAATAAAGAGTTCTTCCTGAAAATGGGGTTGAATTTTTTTGTTAGCCTGTTGACTCCCGTTGGACCTATTATGTTACTGCAGTCCATATTCATAGGTACGTATGAAAGCCTGCAGATTATGTTTGGAATTCTCAATTACTCAATTCTCACTCGCAACGTGTGTGTAGTTGCGTGTGCCTCTATGAAAGTTGCTGTTCGAAACGAATGTTGTTTACAGATGGTTAGAAATGGAATTGAAAATAAAAATAAAACTTGCAACTGCCAGAGCTTTTTGGTCAAACTTCTAGCGAGAGGAAGTGTATTATTAACTCAGCACTATTAGTTAATTAATTTTTCCTTCATATTTCCTGCAGAGAAATATTAAATTTTTAATTATTCTATGTCGTTATTATTAAAATTTATGCCTGTAAAAACATTATGTAATGACAATGAAATGATGAAGAAATATCAATTCTTTGCTTTGTTTACTTCTTAAGGGGGCTGAACACTTTCAAGACCCTCCAGCCCCCCCACCCCACCTCTCTCTCTTGGACTCTCCCTTGGTCTTGAAAGTTTAAAAATTTAAATTAAGAAGTAAACAAAGCAAATAATTGATATTTATTATTGCTTCATTGAAGAATACTCTTGGTTCCAGAACATATTAAATTAATTATACAAGAAGATTATTTTTCTTTAATCTCCAAGTCTTATAAAATTGGTGGTTGGCGTTTGGTCAAAGTCACTACTTATCACTATAATGAACTGATTTCTTCAGCTAGTTAAAACTCTCCTCACTTTTAGGAGAGATCTGAAGATGGTTTATAAAATATAGAATAAAAAAAAAAATATGTCCATTTTAAGGGAAATAATGCTTTTTTTATTCAAAAAATATACCCTTCCTTTCCATTTACACCTTCCGCCTGCCTTGTACCTGCTACCCCCACTCCCTTTTACTTCATAACTCAAAACAAATTCATAATGTTCAGTCATGGAAATGTGAACTTAGGGACAGGACGTCCTCTCTCATCTTCATGATAGGTAGGTGTGGCAAAATACTGCTTTAATGATATTTCAATTTTTTCTTGTCAATTAGTTGTTTTGTTTGCATGTTTTTTTCAAATTGGTTCTTTTTCAATATTGTTTTCATAAACTTTTAATTGTCTTACACAGCTTTCTACTTTCATACTCTTGATATCACATTATATTATANCCAACTAAAATCATCTTAGAATGCTTTTTTATCTATGACTGAACCTGTTGAGATTGTATTTCTCCACGATCAAAAACTTCTCAATCTGGATTATTATTGGGTATTATTTATGGTTTCAAAGGTACTCACAGATACTCACTATTTTCTGGATTTCACTAGAGACTGTATATTATCCATGGAATAAGCCTAATTGGAAATAACCATAAAATTGAATTGTAGCCATAAAAGACACATGACTCCTTGTGATGGAAGATATTATGCCTCCTTAACAAATGTTATTAATTACATTTATCTATGAAAAGCTTTTCGGTCGAACGTCTAGAGAGAGGAAGGGTACTTAAAAATAAGGCATTATTACGTAATGTAGATTCTTTTTAACCATCTACTGATCAATGAAGATTTTTATTCATAATTCTCTCAATAATATTAATTACGATATGAATTTCAATATAATTAAACAAAAGAGAAAAGTACTTCAGACTAAGTAATAATATAATTTTTTGATACTTAGTACAGAAGTGCTGTGTGCATATTTCATAATTGAATTTTTGCAAGATATATCAAATCAACTTATGTTTTATCAGAATTACATAAGCATATGTGTTGTGATTGGTGGAAACTTCAGATTTTTTGGGAATTGAAATACGATTTAAGTAAATCCAAACTGATTTTATTATTGAATTAGTTACTAGATGTAACTGTCCTACTCTAAAGCTAAAGGCTTAACAACTGATCAAGAGAAAATTTGTGAGAATAAAAAATATTTTTGTAATTTTTTTTGTAGAATTTTTCAAAGCGAAATTTGAATGCAATCCTATAATAATAACATTTTATTTTTATAATTAAAAATAATTTTGTATTTCATCAAATCCAACGATTTGAATTAAATTATAGCAGTTTTACATTGAATGATATTATTCTATGACGATCTAACCACAATACTTGGAATTTTCATTAAGAAACATTAAGGGGGCTCCGGGATAGCTCAGGGGATCCGTACGGGTCTCGCAATCCTGAAGCCGCGGCTTCAAATCCCGCCCAGGTCAATCTTTTATTTATAATATAGAAGGTTGTCCTGAGCCATGGGTGTTTAAAATGGGGTGGGAACCTGTAGATAGCCCCTCCCTCCAATGACCCTAAGTGGTTGCAAGGGGGCTAACATAGCAAAAAAAAAAAAAAAAAAAAAAAAACGTTAAGCGCTAAACGTATATAGTTCTATTGTGGGGGTCCATTCTTGAGGATGTCTTTCACCAACTCTTAAATTTAGCTTCCAGGGGGGGGGGGCCTTCGGAGATGGAGCTCTGATAAGGTGCGGTTGTGATATAGGGAGCCCAACTCCACACAATCGCTAAATGACGTGAAAGGAAAGTTAGAGAACAAACGCCAGATAGCGACTTGCCTTGTATTTTTTCTACAGCCCAACCCTGTTTTCCTCGTTTTTTTTGGGTTTTTTTTTATGGTATGTTAAATTCTTTCTAATAATTATAATATATCCAGTCATTTTTCTAATGAGAAATCACTAACCCCCTTATGTGTCGCCAATGATCACTTGACCAGTCTTCAGAGATAATATGCCCAATGCACACTGAGAGATAACAGGAACAGGTAGTTTTTCCAGAGATATATATATAAAGATCCTGATTCTAGTCCTCTCTAACCTTGGAAAGTTGTGATTTTCCGTGGGGGCTTACTCTCCTAGATGGGCTGTCACAAGTAGACTTACGGATCTCATCAATTGGAGGGGCTGTCTTCATTTATCCTACTCAAGGCCGTCGTGAAGCCAGTTCATTACGAGGATGAAGAACACTCTAGCAGAGAAATTTGGAAGTAGGGAAACTAATCGTTTAGATAAAGAACTGGGGAGAACACGATTCGAACCTAGAACTTTTAGTATACGAGTAATGAATGATAACCACTACACCATTTATTCGGGTACGCGATGTGAGTTTTATCAGAGGTAGGAGATCCAGTATATACATATATATATATATNAAATGCACCAAACCTCCTTTCATGACCTCTTAATTCGCCGCGACTTTATCGCTTCCTAATGAGCAACTGTGGTAATAAAAGTAGGAACCTACCTTTGGAGGAATGATTTGTATCTTCAAACAAACCCGAATTTCCCAGGTTACATTTGGATTCGGAAGGATTTGACACTAAGACTTTGGAATACACGTTAATCACTACAAGTACATATATAGACCGCCCGTGATAACTTTACTTTAATGTTTAACGGTTTAAGAAAAATGGAAATATTTTTGTTAACCAAGAAATAAAAATAGAAAATATAAGACGATATAATAAGATGCAAATGGCTAATAAGGTGTGTTATTTAGAACACAATTCATATTCTTATGAATGAAGTACACATTACCATTAAAATTCATACATACATGCATAAATACGAGCCATAAGAGAGAGAAGAAGAAACCGATAGGTCATTACACGTACGGATTGACACATTACAGGAAACCAAATCAGTTGAGCATAACACAGTGCCTCAGAAAGTGGACTAGATTATATTCGGTCAAAGGATGGCAGACTACTGCCGAAAGCGCTCGCCATTAGAATGTGGAAAATAGCCAAATAAGACAGATTCATTTAATTATATTGAAAATGATAATTTCATGAATATTTGAATGCCATGAATCGAAATGTCTTAATTTGTTAAGAAAGAGAAATCTGGAGATATCGGATCTCTATTTTATCTGAATATAGGTACTCTGGTTTAAGTATATTTAGAAATTCTTTTTTTAAATAAATTTTTCTGACACGAATGAGTGGAGTGTTTTCATTAGGGGAAGTAAGTAATTTTGTATCAGATTTGAATTTACAAAACAAAATAAATGGTTTATTGGAATTTATATTTAAATAAATTAAAAGTTATTTTTTCAGTTGATACACTTTTTATATGTTGATACGAATTATGTAAAATAAGAAATGAGTTGTGTACTACTTCATATTATTTTTCTCAGCAGTGTTGTAAATTCTGGAATGAGGTCAAATGAGCAAACTGTATAACGTTGATATTAAATAAATGAATAGTCTGCCAGACAGATTAGGCACTTGGGAAATATAGGTAGATAGACATAAATATTAATTTCTTTATTTTTGCTCTTTTGTATTTTGAAAGTTTCTCTAAGAATTAATACACTTTATTTGATTTTATTTGATTATTATAAATTACACTGAAATAGTGTTTTTATGTTATTTATTGAATAGAATTATTATTTTGTTTTGGCTTCTCGCTTACTTATCAGCAAAGTAAAGACAAATTTTAGAATCAGTTATTATTGCTCTTATCATTATCATTTTTAATGATAAGCGCCACCGCTAACCCATAGGAGGTGAAAGGAGGAAGTGTAGATATTTTGAAGAACAGGGCCTCCTCCTTCCTTCTCTATACCATGTTCCGGTTTCTCTGATTGCCTGTGATCCACACACTTACTCATGATAGAGACCGGACTCTGAGCTAGTCACCACTAATGTCTCCATAAGAAGTGGCAGGGGGAAATAACTTCGATAACTGAAACATGGTATAGAGAAGGAAGGAGATCATTTTCACAGACATTTCCACTGCGGGCACAGGGAGGGAAGAATTGGGAATGGGAGTTTCTTACAGTGACATTTTTTTTGAGCTTCAATAATTCTAAGACATTGTAAAATATATAAAATATGAATATANCACAATTAATACTTTTAATTAAAGAATTTTATTTCAATGCGTGAATAGTAAGAAACGCGTGTCTTATAGTAAATATTAAATCATGTGTAATGAGCAAAATATTAAGTTATGCATACACTATATAACCCTAACAAAACATATTTAAAAACTGTACGAGCAATAAGTTCTTAGTCAACAGTAAGAACATCAAAGGACTAGCATTTAGCCAATAATGTGTCGATAACCTCGATAAGGTAAATCGTTTACTTAATATTTCAAAATTATTAACGTTTTTGGTAGAGAATTTGTTGCTGTTCGGTCAAAGTTTCTCTACTAATAATCTCCTCAGTGAAAAACTCTCAAAGACATGGGTACGTTCTAGAAAGGGTTTTTCTAATCCAGGCTCTTTTGCCCTACAGCTTGAGGAAAGTGTATTAATCTTGTCTCATTGGATTTCAGAGTTATATTTACCGAGAGATTTAAAAGCTTTATGTGAGAAGGCTTCCCGATGATTCTGTCCTGGCTGTATACCATTCACAAGATTGATTTGGACATAAAATCTGAAATCAAAGGACTGCTATTCGTCAAAGGATCTGTACTCTCAGTCTTAGATGGTCCTGTCTTGCGGTGAGGATATCATTGGAAGAGATTGAAAGCCTTTACAAGATGGTCGTGGCTAAAACCTCGGGGCTATTGATGGTTCCTGTGATTATGGTACAGTTTCGTTTGATGGCTGCTTTTTTCATCAGCAGAATTAAAGGAGCACTTCTTGTTCCCCGTTCCTTCTTATTTAATTTCCTTGCTTAATTTGAAACCGAACTTGGTTAAGATTCTCTTTCAACTGAGTTCACATATCTCAGAATGTGGGCCAGGAAAAAAAATTAATACTCTTAAGACGTTGCTAAAATCATTAGAAGAAAGAAGAAAATAAAAGGTGCGATAATGGTATTTTGATTTTTTTTAAATGCTTTAACTTTATTGTTATATATATATATA